>ML349617.1:0-195860 GCA_005239505.1 Nicotiana paniculata | reverse complement strand
CGATCGCATTCCTGACATGCGGTTCGCAGATCTGACCGCATAATGGCCCTCAAGATGGGCTAAGAATATAGAACACACTGCCCAGGTATGCGACCAATTGTGCGGTCCTCACACACGTTATGCGATCGCATACTGGACCGCATAGTTGACTTTAAATGGGGTAGTGATCTGCCTAGGTATGCAACCATTATGCGGTCCGCATACACGTTGTGCGATCGCATAGTGCATCGCATAACACCTACTTTCTGGAAAATTATATTCTTTAAGTCTCGGGGTACTTTTTACTCAATTTAGGTCTGCTTCAAAGATTCCTACAAAAAAACAACTCGGGGACTCGTTCGACATTATTTTTAAAGAAGAAAATTTTTTGGGTCCTTACATCCTCCCCCCTTAAAAATCATTCGTCCTCGAATGAGGGTTTTTGAATTCATTTCGTTTTGAAAGCATGATATGCAACTTCCAGATTTTCACTAACTCCAATATTTCAGAAAAAAATTTCGCCAGAGTTCCCGTTGTAATTAGACCTATCTACCTGTCAGAGAGCCCCCGAAAAACATTTCCAAGTACCATAACACAGTTTTAATCACCCAATAACTTACACACAACGTTAATACTCCAACAATTTGCAGATATTCAATCATTTGGTCAACTACACATAGTTCTTTCCTCTTATACCACAAATTTGCTCGTGGTTCACATTTTTGCACATAACTTGGTGGTTTTAATGAGTCCCATACAACCCAATCACCTCAATATACCACATTCATTTCAATTAATTACTACCAACCTATTCTACCATCAATCACTTGCCTAGCACATATGTTCCACAAAACGTTCATTTACATCAAGGGTTGCACACTACCCTAAATAGAACAACGAGTTCGATTTTAGCACACATTGGGAAATTACAGCAATAAGGTAATTAGGGGAAGATGGGGTGCCTTTGCACAGAACCGAACGTAAAGTATAATTTGCTTAGAGAAGAGGGTTCTGACATCACTACTAGACTTATTCAAACAAATGGGGATATCTTTCTTTCATCTAATTTTCCGCCTCCCACGTGGCTTCCTCAACGCGCTGACATCGCCACAATACTTTAACTGAAGCAATTTATTTGTTCCTCAATCTACGGACTTGTCTATAAAGAATAGCAACCGGGACCTGCTTATATGATAATTCTTCATTAACCTCAATGGTCTCAAGTGGCACGATGGCTGATGGATCTCCAACCACTTTTTCAACATGGACACGTGGAACACTGGGTGCACTAAAGACAATTCATGGGGTAATTCCAACATATAAGACACTTGTCCTATCCATTGAGCAATCCGATATGGCCCGACATACCTTGGGCTCAATTTCCCTTTCTTCCCAAACCGCGTTACTCCCTTCATGGGAGATACCTTTGAGAATACCCAATCATTAACTTGAAATTCCGATTCTCTTTGACGAACGTCCGCATTGGATTTTTGACGGCTCTGAGCGGTTTTCATCCTCTCCCGAATGACTCTGACTTTTTCCAATGCCTGGTGCACAAGATCTGGCCCTAACAATTCTGCTTCACCAACCTCGAACCACCCAATCGGAGACCTACACCTTCTTCCGTACAATGCCTCAAATGGGGCCATTTGAATACTAGCGTGAAAGTTGTTATTGTAAGAAAATTCGATAAGCGGTAAATGATCATCCCAACTACCCTTTAAGTCCAATACACAAGCGCATAACATATCTTCAAGCGTCTGAATAGTCCGCTCCGCCTGACCATAAGTCTGCGGGTGGAAAGTTGTGCTGAGATTTACCTGAGTACCCAAACCTTGCTGAAATTTCCTCCAAAAATTAGTTGTGAACTGGGCTCCTCGGTCTGAAATAATAGACACTGGAGTACCATGAAGCCTGATTATTTCCTTGGTATACAACTGAGTGTATTGTTTAGCAGTATCGGTGAACTTGACCGGCAAGAAGTGAGCTGATTTCGTGAGTCGATCCACTATCACCCAAATCGAGTCGAACTTACGCGAGTGCGAGTTAACCCTACCACTAAATCCATGTTGATCATTTCCCATTTACACATTGGAATTTCCATAAGGTGCGTTAACCCACCAGGCCTCTGATGCTCGACCTTCACTTGCTGACAATTCGGACATTTATATACAAAGTCCGCCACACCTCTTGTCATACCGCCCCACCAATAAATTTCCCGAAGATATTGATACATTTTTGGAGAACCTGGGTGCACGGAATACCTGGAATTGTGAGCTTCCGCCATCACCCTCTCCCGAAGATTATCCACATCATGAACACATAACCTTCCCTGGCACCTCAAAACACCATCATCGCTCCCGAGTGAAAATGCCAAAATCTTGCTATTCAAAACTGCCTCCTTCAACTGCGCCAATGCTGGATCCATAAACTGCTTCCCCTTGAATTCCGCTAGAAGTGATGATTCTGCCCCATTATGCACCATGACTTTCCCCTCATCTGAGGTCAAGAGACAAACCCCCAGACTAGCCAATTGACGAACCTCCCGAGCCAATGGCCTCTGGTCTTCCTCCAAATAAACCAGACTACCCATAGACTTCCGACTGAGAGCGTCGGTCACTACATTTGCTTTCCCTGGATGGTACAAAATGTTCATATCATAATCCTTAAACAATTATAACCATTGCCGCTGCCTTAAATTTAATTACTTCTGCCTGAAAAAATATTGGAGACTCTTGTGGTTTGGGAACACGTCCACATGGACCCCATACAAATAATGCCGCCAAATTTTTAATGCGAACACAACTGACGTGAGTTCTTAATCACGTGTCGGATAATTCTTCTCGTGATTCTTGACTTTCCTGGAAGCATAGGCTATAACCTTCCCGTGCTGCATCAACACACATCCCAAACCAACCCTTGAAGCGTCACAATAAACCACAAATCCCTCTGTGCCTTCTGGCAAAGTTAACACCGGTGCTGAAGTCAATATTTATTTCAATTCCTGAAAGGTCTTCTCACAAGCATCAGACCATTGGAACCTAGTTGCCTTCTGCGTCAATTTAGTCAATGGGGAGGCGAGGGTACAGAACCCCTCCATAAACCTCCGATAATACCTGGCTAGACCCAGGAAACTGTGGATCTGTGTCGGGGTCGTCGTTCTAGGACAATCTTTAACCGATGTGATCTTGTGGGAGTCAACCTTAATCCCTTCTCGGGAAACAACATGACCCAAAAATGGGATTTTTATCGTTCGCATAGATTCCTTACTACACATCCTAAAAATGCAGGTGCGGCCAACATCCACACCTACTCTCCCAGGCCAGGCTCCCAAATTTTGTATTTGCACATGCGCCTTCGCATATGTGGTCCTGGTCCGCAGGTGCGGCCACACCAGAAGCCCTGCACCAGCAGCCAATTTGGTGCATTTTTCCAACTTTTAGCTTCCGTTAGGCATCCAAAAATCATCCCGAGGCCCTCGGGACCTCAAACAAAAGTACCATCAAGTCATATATCAATATTCCAACATAGTCGAACCCTCGGAACACTCAAACTAATATCAAAACACCAAATTAAATCCAAAATTCAACCCTATGGATTTCTAAACTTCCAAAATTCGCCAACGATGTCGAAACCACCCAAACCATGTCCGAATGACCTGAAAATTGGCAGACACATCCCAAATGATGCTACGAACCTATTCCAACTTCCATAATTCCATTCCGACCCCGATAGCTCATTTTCCACTGCTAACCAGAAATCGCCAAAAATCCAATTTCGCTAATTCAAGCCTAATTCTACCACGGGCCTCCGAACAACATTCTGAATACACTCCAAAGTCCCAGATCACCTATGGAATCTATGCGAACGATAAAAACCACATCCCAAAAACGGTCCCCTAAGAATTCAGAACATTCTTTTCAAACCGTATCATGACCTAGCACCCACAAGTCTCAATACTACACCACACATCGCACCCACTATGCCACCATATAAACGATACGACAAACCTCCAACCCACTCTAAGTCACAAGCAACTACATACACAATTAGAAAAGAACTTTCTATTAGATTTCATTCTGGAAAAAGTTACAATATGCAACATGCCCCACACAACAGTAGAAAATACGCATCTCAAACTACGGTAGAGACCATCTAGAACTCTCAAAAATCCATTTGCACTTACCCAAACCGTCAGGACTGAATCCCTCTAACTCAACCAAGCTATGCAGGTCGCGAAATCCCAAGAGCATCGTCACGAATCACATGTAGAACCTTACCACACTGTAACACCCAAAGGACCGATCTTACCCATTACCATACCGATCCAATATACTACCAATATGTCCAATTTCTCCGAGTCCCTTCTGAATTACTTTCCCATTGATTCTTCCTCCTTGACATAGTACCAACATCCTCAACCAGAAGTCACTATGCAAGATTCCTAATTGTTACACATAAATCTTGAATTCATTAGAACCATTCTCGAGAGTCATTTAGTCTGCTCAAATCCCAATTAAATTGACTAGGCGGACCGAACGATCTGTGCCCCCATTTGCACACCAGCATACTAGGAAGTAGTCCATACTTCGAAGCAACCAATCAAAATACTACTCTGCACACCCGACACCCTTTAATGTTACAACTCAATTATTCGATAAAACCTATTTACCCATAGAGTAGATTAAAACTTGTATCCAATGATTTCCCGTACTCGATTCATCCTAAAACTCCATCTTTGCAGGTCATAACGTATTCACCAGTATACCTCAAACATAAACCAATATATCACATCATCGTGCAACCAACTTATCATTAGCAGATTCCCCCATGTCACGCCCCAAATCCGAGGGACAAGATCGGCACCTAACCGGGTGAACCCGGTCAAGCGGACCTGGATTGCCATTCTTATCCAATGCATTTTCTCCGTGAATACGATATACCATATTCCATATGAAATAACAACTTAGGATTTAAGCTGGGATTTACAAACTTATGTTTGTTTCTCTTTTAGCATTTCACCATTTGATTCCCAAAACATACACAATACATACATAACTTTCCAATACGGACCACGATTCCGAACACGTACAGTTACTACCCCAAATACATATATACACCCACATCATGTCTATGGAGCCTCTACAAATACTAGGAGTTTATACAATACTTTCCGGCAACAAGGCCCCGGCTATACCTTACAATACATAACAAACTCAAAATAGATGACATGAATTACACACGGCACCGGGAGGGAGTGGGGCTCACCAGTACTTGCTGAAAGAGGAGGATGAGGCACCACTAATGGTGAGCTAAGCTACTTGCCATGGATCCACCTACATCCATATAAGAGATGTAGCGGCCCCGACAAAAGGGACGTTAGTACTGTGGAATAGTACTAGTAAGTATGAGAAAACTTTACTCAAAGTAAAATCGGGAGATGCACAAATAGAAAGAAGTTAAAAGAACCAACACATAGTGCATAGTGATACAGAAAACAAGTACAATTGAGGGCCTCACAGATTCTTGTTTCATCACAATCACACCTCCTTTTACACTCCACCCTTGTTACTCTCCACCTTTATTACCACGTGTTGCGGCGTGCAACCCGATCCCACCTTACATTTCTGTTGCGGCGTGCAACCCGATCCCACCTTACATTTCTATTACGGCCTGCAATCTGATCCCACAGTACAATTTACACTTCACCCTTGTTACCTCTCCACCCTTATTACTTTTTGTTGCGGCATGCAACCCGATCCCACCGGACCATCACACTTCATGGCAAGCAATAACATCCCACAATTCAATCACAGGGTTTCATATCATCAAGAGTACAATTTCATAACACCCAACCAATCATGTGTTCACAATAGTCTTTATCATTAATTAATTCAACCACAGAGATGCTCATAAACAAGAATGTAAATTCATTACAACCAACAATCCATACGAAGTTAAGCCACAGTAAACCTTGTCAACAATGAGTCGTATACGATATTTCCATGGCCATTTAGTTCAATTAAATCAATTCACAATTCCCCTTCATCACTTGTTACATAGCCCTTAGATACATTTGTATATTTGAGTTTGTTATCATTCTTTCATACCAACATACTCAAGCATTTAACGAACCTTGCACATATTAGAGTAATCACATAGACGTCACATTTCACAATTTCAATTATCAGGATAATCGAATAAGACAAATCTGAGAATGCTATCTCACACCTCAACAAAACCAGGCAATCAATTCACGTATACTCAGCAAGAAACTTATATCGAATGTTTGGAAACCAACAAGGTGACTGTACGAAGATTAAAGTTAGCCATACATACCTCAAGTCGTTCCCTCTTTTAATTTCTATCACAATTCACCGGACCGTCTAGCACCGTCAATCTATTCCACAATGTGACATATTTCACTTAGAATAACGAATCTTGTACCCATTTGGGCATTTTATCAGCTACTATTTGATCCTTTAGATTAACTAAACCCCTTTTTAGTGAAAGATCGCTCTAGCTTACTTCCCTTTGCTAGATTGTGGAAGATTATTCACATGCATGCAAGGTATCACCTTTTATTTTTAAGAATCAACCGATGCGTGTTTTATTCTTACAATAAATCTGAGATATTGGGGAAATAGGGTGAAGACTTACCTCTGTGAGTGAAGAAGATGATGTTGAAACCTTCTCTCTCAAGAACTCTCTTTTTCTCTCTCTATGTTTGGTCAGAAAATAATTAAAAATGAAGGGAAGGGGTGTTTTATAAAATAGGGGTCGGGTTTTAAATTTAGAAAATAGGAGCCCCGACACAAAGATGCAGTCAGGAATGCGCTATGCGGTCCGCATTCCTGTCGCATAAATGGCCCCCCAAATGGGCCAAAAGGAGAGCAGATTGCCCAGGTATGCGACCACTATGCGGTCCGCATACCCGTTATGCGATCGCATAGTGCGTCGCATAACCTCCCTCGCAAAAAAACCATGAGGCAAGAATGCGACAACTATGTGGCCTGCATTTGTGAAGTACGATCTCATTCTAGGCCGCATAGCTGTCCTCAAAATAGACAGGAAACTGTCTAGGTATGCGACCACTATGCAGTCCGCATACCGATTATGCGAATGCATAGTGCGTCGCATAACTTGCAATTTCTGGAAAACATAATCTTTCAAGTTTTGGGATACTTTTTACTCAAAATAGGACCGTTTTAAGAATTTTTACAGTTATAACAACACAGAGACCTATTCGGGCATCATTTTAGACATAGATATTTTACGGGCCTTTACACCCCACTTGGCTCAAAGCCATAGATCAAGACAACAATAACCCATAATGACCATACGCTATCACCGCCACAATACCACAGTGAGATTCAACTAAATCCTTCATAAGCTCATATAACACAAACCATCTAATATCTCAAATCATTTGCCAATCTCGCATTCACCATTGTTATAGACGTGCCAACTTCCATAAGTGATCTAAACTCAAATTGCAACATATATCAATTATTGGTAAAAGAGAACTTGCTAAAAAACAACATAAGGATCACACAACCTAAAAACACCCTGCAGGAGACAACCCCGGTGGTTTAGCCTCAAACTGATATCTCTCTATACCCTTCTAACGCCTACCCTTGAGGCATCCCAATATGCGATATAAGAACCTGAAGATGTTGGAAGAACGAACACATGATTTATGGTCCAAGAAAATCTTGATCTTCTGGAAGCTCTCTTTACAGTCGTCTGACCACTTGGATACCTTCACTGGACACCACGTGCCCCATTAATGCTACTGAACTGAGCCAAAATTTACACTTGAAGGGCTTTGCATAAAGCTTCTCCTCCCTCAATATCTGCAATACAACTCTCAAATGCTGAGTATGCTCACTCTGGCTACGAGAGTACACTAGGATGTCATTGATGAACACAATAAGAAAGGAATCCAAATATAACTGAAATACGATGTTCATCGAATGCATGAACGCACCTAGGGAATTGGTCAGCCCAAGAGACATTACCAAAACTCATAACACAATAGGAAGATTCACTTCCCTCCACAACTAAACTACATAGGAGGTCCTTTAATATACTCACAACTTGAGACCACATGCCAACTCAAGACAGAAGTCAAACACTGAATAGCCCTTGCTGCATCTCCGGCCAATCAATCTGAACACATCTCACCATCGAATCACACTCGCCACATAGTCATCCAGTCACATAATCCCACCTATAAGGACAAAAATGGACATATAAGTCCCAAATGAACGTGCTCACACAATCAAAATCTCGGCATTCAAGCCACAGACAAAATCCGACCTCAAGTCCTCAAGACTGGCCCATTATCAACATGCTAAAATCACCTCTCGCACCTCACCTATGGAAATCACAAGTTGGCGGTGCACAACTGATACCGAGCGCTCACGTACGTATTCAAACACATAAGGAATTCAAAGAGTTACGCCTTTGGCTGAATAATGGATTCCCACGACAAGAATTTAAGAATGTGAGATTTTTCCTAAGGGTTCTGCAACCTCTCAAAGATAAGTACAGACGTCTCCGTACCGATCCACAATACTGTACTGAACCTGCTCATGACTGGCGAGTCATATGTAACCTAGGGCTCTGATACCAACTTGTCACGACCCCTTCACTCCCTCGGCCGTGATGGCGCCTATTACGATACTAGGCTAGCCAAATCAATATTCAAAACATAAGGAATGTTTCATCTATATCATTTCTAATCCGATACCTCCTAAAAATTTCGTTTAAAATTTTTTAAAACAGGCAATGATGTACTGAATAGTAATACAACCCAAAATCTCGGAGTCACTAGTCATGAGCCTCTAAGGTTAATATAGGTCTGGAAAGAAACATAAACACTAAAATTGCAAGAAGGATAAGGGCAAGGCAGTGGACGCATGCATCTACCTTGAAAATGTCCGTGAAATATCTTGGACAGTAATCAACTCTTAGTCAGCGCTAGTACCTGAATCTGCACACAAGGTGCAGTGAGTAATGTGGGTACGCCAACTTAGTAAGTAATAAATGTAAATAAAGATTTAGAAGTAAGAAACATATAAGTCCATGTCATGAAATCACAGTAAGTACAGTTTACCTTCAAAATAGTGTACGAATCAAATCACCTCGCTTAAAACCAAGTTTTTCAGTAAAAATCATCGGAAGCTAAGTTTCCAACAGTTTCATAAGTGTTTCAATGAAATTTATAGTAAAAGTGATAAAATTAATAAATGGCCCCTCGAGTAAAAACATGTATCGTAAACTGCCCCCCAGGCATAACATCACTCAGTACCAGCCCCTCGGGGCAACCTCACAATCACTCGTAATCAGCCCTTCGGGCAACAACATGAATCAAGAACAGCCTCTCGGGAAACATCATATCACTCACTCAGGGTACCCGCGCTCACTGGGGGTGTACAGACTCCGGAGGGGCTCCTAAAACCCAAGCACTATAACAAGTCACCTCGTGGAATAAATCAATCAGGCCCTCGACCTCATAACAAGCCACCTCGTGGCATAAATCAATCAGGCCCGAGGCCTCAAATAAATGATGAATCAATAACAACATATTGCGGCGTGCAGCCCGATCCTATAATATCCTCACAACACAGGCCTTCGGCCTCACTCAGTCAGAAACCTCTCATGCCACCCGAGCTATCAGTAAAACAGGGAACTCGTAACAAAGCATCTTTCATATGCGTCAAAGTGGAGTAATGAAACTCAGTTAAACAGAGATCAGGTAAAATCATGACTGAGTGTACTTTTAAATAAAAACTGTGAAGAAATAGTAGTAAAAAGCCCCCATGGGGTCCAAACAGTTGGCACGAGGCCCAAATATGGCATTCAACCCAAAACATAGTAATTGTCACGCCCCAAAACCGAGGAGCATGATCGGCGCTCAACCGAGTAAACCCTATTGAGCAAGCCTGTTAGATTTCGTCATGGCTACGCAAATTCATTTTTGAATAAAAATGAGATGTACTCCATGAATCATAGTTTATAAATATCTCATTAACAACTTCCATTTTGTTTCCATTAGCAGCTTCAACCATAATATCCGAAATATTACAATTTTTATAGATATGATGAAAAACATACATGACAAATACCAATATTTCCAATTTAATTTCCTATATAAAACACCACCCACAACCTATATACGGAGCTCCTAAATACAACTAAAGAGTAATGTGGAAATACCAGCAACAAGGCTCCGGCTATACCTCAAAATACAGAGTACATGAAAAACAAATTACACAGGACCCCGGGATGAAGTGGGGCTCACCAAGTTGGCTGAAAAGAAGATGCGCCACTAACTGCAACCAACAATGCCTGCTATGGAACCACCTACATCATTTTAAAGATCTAGCGCCCCCGGCAAAAGGGACGTTAGTACTGTCGAGTAGTACTAGTATGTAAAGCTAAAAATCATCTTTCAAAATAGAATAATTATACAAGAAAAAGAAAGCCATATAAACAATCCTGTCAAAATCAATAACATCGAAATGCCCAAGTGAAACCTAACGATTGTCAACATACGGATGTAACACACATATCCTTAGAAAGATCAATAATGCAATAAGAAGAATTCAAGAATTCAATGAGAAACATAAGCACCATCACAACGTCAATCAAGGAATCACACAATTTTTCAAGAGAATTATTTTTAACTTCAGCTTGGCCATCACTAATATTAACCTCTCATTACTCATATCACCACCGTACATTTATACGGAGTCCGATCACGACCCCATCGTCTCCCTTGGAGACATTTTTCCACAATACCAATTTCTGTTTCAATGTCAATTTGATCCATAACACAGCACAAAACCACCTTGTGTGCGGCATGGTGTCCGGTCACGGCCTGATCGGCTAGGCCGTCTTACTCAAGACATTTCTATTTTCATCAGTCATCTCATTTCTCATTGAGCACATATATTTCAAGTCTTCCAATGCCAGTGGCCACAGTCGTTAATTCATACCCGACACCAGGCCCCATTTCATAATTCAATTCATTCATATTTCACATCAATATCAATTTCATCAACAAGTCGTTCGTTTCAAGACATCAAGTACATATGAGAGCAAACACGAATCATGGGCCTATAGATACTGTCACATTCCTTTGCAATTTAACATGTTTTCCATAACATCAATACTTCACCAAGTACCAACATAGCATCATGGAAGCACTTGAATTCATATGGCACATAAGATCTAACAACACAAATACGTTTGAAATGTTATTTCCTTCATCAATCAAGATTAAGTATTACACAATTTATGGGGGAGCACCATAGGGGTTCGATTCCTAAGAAGAGGGTGTTATAGCCTTTCAACCTCAAAGAGATTTTAGGAAAATTCTTAGGCCTCGCTAGGCACAAGTATATATGTTATCCACACTCTATTTATCCAATTTATGTAATTCGTTTTCAAGTATATTTATAGTTTACATCGACTAAGCACACTCAATCAAGGCATTTAGTACACATACTGGAAAGTAGGAGTATTGAGCACATTGCGTCTTCTCCACCTAATTAGTATACCAGTTTCATTAAAATTACCACTCGAGACAATGCCATCTTAATAAGAAATCCTTACTTTAAACATCTATTACTCAATATAAGGCTCGTTCGAAAAAATCATGTTTATGAGTTTATAGGGGGTAACCCGGAACGAAGAGATTTGGGATTTGGGGCCGGTCATACTTAAACTTGCGGAAACAATATGGAATTCAATTCCGAGATATAGAGTTTAGCCATCATACCTTGCTTGAGCTTTTCCTTAAATTACTACAACATTCCAGAAATCCTAGCAATCCCCAATCTATTTCGAGATATAACAAAATTGAACACAAATTAGGAAGATATTCATAGTCTTAGCTCGTTTGGGAGTCCCATCAAACACTAGGTGAGCATTAAGTCTTTAAGGTAAATTTATAGAGGATTTCATCAAACTTCAACCCATCCTTAAACATTTTTAGCTCAACAATGTTCCTACACCCGTTGATAATACATGCAAGCAAGATAACAACTCCAATACCCACAAACTTTCTTAATAATTACCCATCTTTAGCTAAAATTCGAAATTATGGGTTAGGGTGTATAATATTACCTCAAGGATGAAGATCTATTGTGTTTTCCTTGTTAATCTTCAAAGTTGTGTGTAAGAATTAAAGAATTCTTTAATGAAGATTAGTTCCTCACTCTAGGGCTCCCTCTCTCTGTAAAACATCAGGTTTTTTGCTCAAAATGACCCATTGCATGTATTTAACGAAGTTGGGTTGGTTTATAAAGATAGAAGAATGGATAATCCAAAATTTTCAGACGGGGCTACAGACCTGGCATCGCCAGCCTAAAGCTTGGCCTCGCCAGCCTAAAGCCTAGTCTATCCTATCTTTAGCCTGGCCTCGCTAGCCTAAAGCCTGGTCCTACTTTGCTTTATCCTAGCTAAAGCCTGGTCTAGCCATGACGAAACATTTCAACGCCGCAGCGCATTATTCAACCCAACACTCTGAAAATACAATGCATTATCCTCCCTTGACACCACAAAACATTAAATTACATAGTGAAATTTTTCGAGGCCTTACAGTAATATTACTTAAAACATAAAGTAATCATATGATTTGAAATCAAATACGCAACTTATTAGTTGCTACGGGACAGACAAGGTCATAATTCCCCAACGGTGTACGCCACACACTCGCCATCTAGCATGTTTGTCACTCAAAAATAGTGATACAATGTGATGTTTAGGGTTTCATACCCTCAGGACAAGATTTACAATCATTACTTACCACAAGCCGAATGAAAATCTACTCCGCGATGCCTTTTCCCCTTGACTCGGCCCCAAATCGCCCCGAATCTAATCAAAATCAGATTCATATCATCAAAATATGATAAAGTAACATAGCCCACTCGAAATAACCAATTCACATTAAAAATCCCGAAATTTGGCAAAACCCGGCCCCCGGGTCCACGTCTCGAAATCCGATAAAAATTGCAAAACTAGAATCCTCATACTCTCATGAGTCCATGCATACCAAAAACATCAATATCCGACGACAAATGACCCCTCAAATCATCACATTAATCTCTCATATTCCAAGCCCTAATCCCCCAGATTTCTTCCTTAATTCCCACCAATTTCATGATTAAACAGTAGAAAAATCGTCACAAACACAAGAAATGAAGCCCAAGTAACTTACCCAATTGATAACCTTCAATTTCCTCTTAAAATCACTGCTCAAAGCTGCAAACCCGTCCAAAAATGGTGAAGAATGAGTGAAAATTCGCGAAGGCAACCTTATATAGGTCCTTCCCAACACTCTCGCACCTGCAGTGCAGCACCTGCGGGGAATTTTCACTTAAAACCCAAATTCTGCATCTACGGCCTTCTACTCGCACCTACGAGCCCGCAAGTGGGAGCCAACATCCGCACCTGCATTCCCAGGCTATGCTCCCATATTACGCATCTGCGCATGGTCGTCCGCACCTGCGGCTCCCCGTTTGCACCTGCGGCAACACTAGAAGGCTTGCACCAGCAACCAATTTGCTACATTTTTAAACTTTTAGCTTCCGTTAGCCATCAAAAAATCATCTCGAGGCCCTGGGGATCTCAACAAAAAGTACCAAAACGTTATATACCAATATTCCAACTTAGTCAAACTCTCAGAACACTCAAAATAACATCAAAACACGAAATTAAATCCAAAATTCAAGCCTATGGATTTCTAAACTTCCGAAATTCGCCAACGATGCTGAAATCACCCAAACCATGTCCGAAAGACATGAAAATTTGCACACACATCTCAAATTAAAGTACGAACTTGTTCCAACTTCCGGAATTCCATTCCGGCTCCGATAGCTAATTTTCCACTACCGACCGAAAATCGCCAAAAATCCAATTTCTCCAATTCAAGCCTAATTCTACCACGGGCCTTCGATCAACATTCCGAACACACTCCTAAGTCCCAGATCACCTAACTAAGCTATTCGAATCATAAAAACAACATTCCGAGATTATATACCTATAAGTCAACTTCCGGTTGACTTTTCCAACTATTCTCCCAACTTAAGAGACTAAGTGTCTCATTTCTCTCCACAACCACTCCGAACCCGAGCCAACCGACCAAACACAACATATAAAAGCTGATGAACACATAATATAGCAGAAATAGGAGAAACGAGGCTAAAGTGTCAGAATGACCGGTCAGGTCGTTACATTTATCTTATAAAATACATGTCTAAGTGAATTCTATGAAGGTTCAAGCCTTGACCATTATATTTGAGCTGAAATTATTATTTGAGCTGCTTTTCTTTATATGTTATTATTCTCGTATTATTGTTGGCTATGGAAAGTAAGGATCAGACATTGCCCAGCTCGTCACTGCTATTAGCTCGAGATTAGACTTTCTACTTATTGAGTACATGTGGTCGATTGTACACATTCTACACTCTGCACTTTGTGTGTAGATCCAAGTATTGCTGATAGTGGTGGTTTCCATTAAGTGTATCTAGATTTTCTTGGAGATCTCAAGATAAAATTGTTTTGTCCTTCATAGACCTTGAAGTCCATATTTTATCTTTTGTTCTTACTTTTCTGTCTTTTAGAAAATATTTTATTTTGTTCAAACCTTTTATTTAGTATTCTATAGAGCTTATATGCTCGGTGACACTAGATCTTGGGGTGGATTCATTTGTATTGGCATTTAAACTTTGACTATTTTATTTATTTCCATTTTGAGACTATCTAATATCATTATTGAAGTTTATTGGCGCATATTTGTTTTTGGCTTGCCTAGCAAGTGGCATCAGGTGCCATCACAACTCTGGTGGGAGTTTGGATCGCGAAAATTTTAATCCCTCTTGGATCGCGAAAATTTTAATCCCTCTTGGATCACCTTATCCTTCTCCATGGATTTGTGAACCATTTTGGGACATAGAGATTAGATTGTAGGTGATAGAAGGTCCGGTGGGTTGAGAACAAGTATTAAAGGGGAATTTTTGACTCGAGGTATATATGGCTAACCTTAATCTTCGTAGAGTCACCTTGTTGGTGTCCGAGCATTCGGTATGAGTTTCTGGCTTATGCATATGTGAATCGATTGTTCTAATGTGTTGATTCATAAGATCTGTTCTCTGATTGTCCTAGTTGATTATCATGCCACCATGCTATATGAGATTGTGAATTTGATTCTTTGTGCTTATTCTATTATCTGAAAAGCTCGTTAAATGTTGAATACATCGGTATGAGAGGATGTGATGCAGAACGAAAGAAATGATAATGAATCAAATTGTTGAATGTATCTACGTGCTAAATTCTGTGTAGCAAGTAATGGAACGCAAATGTGGATTTATCTAATTGAACTACATGTTGATGTTATGCCGTATATGACTCAGTCTTTGGTAAAGATCACTATGTCCTTGATTTCACATGGTTATTTAGTTGTTACGAATGTATATTCTTGATGACGAAAATCCTTGTGATTGAATTGATTGGTTGATGTTGCTATCAAATATGATTGTAAGGTGGGATCGGGTTGCACGCCGCAACATAAACCAAATATGATTGTAAGGTGGGATTGAGTTGCATGCCGCAACAGAAGTAATAAGGGTGTAATGTGATTTTAAGGTGGGATCGGGTTGCACATCAAAACAGAATTGTAAGGTGGGACCGGGTTGCACGTCGAAACAGAATTGTAAGGTGGGATCGGGTTGCACGTCGCAACAGAATTGTAAGGTGGGATCGGGTTGCACGCCGCAACAGAAGAAATAAGGGTGGAATATGATTGTAAGATGGGATCGGGTTGCGCGCTGCAATAGAAGAAATAAGGTTGAGAAGTAATAAGGGTGAAATGTGATTGTACGGTGGGATCGGGTTGCGTGCCGCAATGAGGGAACAATTGAAATAAGAAACGGTAGAAACCTCATTTGTGATTCTCTGTATCTTTGTGCAATATGTGTTTGAGTTTCTTTAACTGCCTCTTATACGTGTATTGTTTGATTTTTACATAGAGTAAAGTTTGTTCATACATACTAGTACTATTCCAAGGTACTAACATCCTTTTTGTCGGGGTGCTACATCTTTCATATGGATCTAGGTGGTTCTATAGCAGGTAGCTCGGTCCGCCGTTAGTGGTGCCTTCTCTTCATCTCTTCTGCAGTTATGGTGAGCCCCATTTCCTCTCGGGGTCGGGTGTGGACTATATCATTCTCTTTTGCTTATATTGTAAAAGGTATAGTCGGGGCCTTGTTACCGGCAAGTCTATGAAAACCCCGAGCACTCTTAGAGGTTCCGTAGACACGAGGTGGGTTGTATATATGTATACTTTGGGTGGCAGTTGTTTTCACTCGTGATCATGGATCGCATTGAAAATGTTGTATGTAACTTGCATGTTTTTTTGGGATTATCAACTACTAAAATGTTAAATAAGAAATGAACTTAAGTTGTAAATCCATGCTATATTTTTATTTACTACTTCCTATGGAATATTGTATATTATGAACACGGGGTAATGCGTTGGGTAGGAAAGGCAATCCAGGTTCGCTTGATCAGGTCTATCCGGTTAGGTGCCGGTCTCGTCCATCAATTTTGGAGCGTGTACTTGGTATCAGAGCCTCAGGTTTTAAAAGTGTCCTAGGATATCTCGGAGTAGTGTCTAGTAGAGCCCTTTTTATCGATGTGTTGTCGACCACATCTATAATTAGGGGGCTGCATGGACATTTTGGAAAGTACCCTTTTATTGCTATTCTATATCGTGCGATGTGGTGACAACTGAGGTTGTCTACCTCTAACTCGTGCATTGTTCCAATTTTCAAAAAATGGCACCCAAGAAGAGAGCCCAACTCGGCCTAGAGGACAATGCCACCCCAGGAGTGGTCGTAAATTCCTTATCTGATGGTGCGGGTGAGAATAATTCCCCGACCCTAAATCTTCCTAACGATTCCATCCTAGGCGAGGCTATTCCTATTCATGCCCCAGCGGAGGGTGCTACAGTCCCTCCCGCTGATGTTCCTAATCCTTCCCCAGTCGCAGGTTTCGGTCCCGGTATTTCTGATGGGGACCTCAGGGGAGCTATACATATGTTTATTCAGTTAGTGGCCTCCCATTCGCAAAGATCAAGTGTTGCCCCTACGTCATCTAGTGAGAAAGGGGATTCTTCAGGTTCCAGGGTCAACCAGTTTCTGCGGTTAGCCCCTCCAGAGTTCATAGGCACCGACGCAGAAGCGGATTCTCAGGGGTTCATTGATAAGATGTGCATGACCCTCCGAGTTGTGAGGGCTACTGAGACATAGGGGGTTGAGTTAGCTTCCCATCGTCTGAAGGGAGCGGCATATTTTTTGTTTGAAATTTGGAAGGATTCCCGTGGGGAGGGGATCCCTCCGGCGAGGTGGGATGAGTTTGTAGGTACTTTCATGGATCATTTCTTGCCTGTCGAGATTATGGAAACCCTTGCTACAGAGTTTGAGGCCCTTAAGTAGGGAAATATGAGTGTGTGGGAGTATCATATGGAGTTCGTGCGCTTGTCCAAATATGCTATTCACATGGTGTCTTCTATGGAGTCTAGGGTTCATTGATTTGTTCAGGGCCTTGGTCCCATGGTTATTAATGAAGCTGCTATAGCTTCTCTGCATTCAGATATGAACTACGGGAAGATTGTGGGATTTTCCCAGGCTACTGAGGCTCAGAAATTAAATATAAAAATTGAGAGGGAGAGTAGTAGTAGGGCCCGGTCAGTGGGCAACCCTGGGAGTTCAGTTGGAGGAGGGAGATCAGCCCTTGGGAGAGGGTCATCATGGGCATCTCAGTTCTATGCTCAGTCCTCAGCCAGCGCGCCGCCATCAGGGCACTGTTATCAGTAGGAAGGTTGCATTGGACAAGGTTCAGACAACAGGAGGTTCCATCAGTCGGTTCGTTCAGGTGGGAGGTTCTAGCAGCAGCGGAGGGCCCCATGCTCTAAGTGTGGGAGGTTTCATTCTAAGCCCTGTTACTTGGACATACCAGTTTGTTATAGGTGTGGAGTGAGAGGCCATGTTCAGTGAGACTACCGTGCACCCAGTCAGTGCACAGATAGGGGCACTGCCCAGCCATCCAGTTCGTCAGCCGCTTCATCTTCAGCACGCCCTCTAGCCTGCAGCCCTCCAGCTCCAGCAGGGTGCGGTGCAGCTAGGAGTAGAGCACGGGGTAAAGGAGGACCTAGTCGATTCTATGCTTTGAGTGGTCGCAAGAGTCCAGAGGCTTCTCCAGATGTTGTCACAGGTATTCTGACTGTGCAGTCACATTATGTTTATGCTCTTATTGATCCCGGGTCTTCTTTTTCATATGTTACTCCATTTATTGCTTCATGTTTTGGGATAGAACCCGAACAACTTCACGAGCCGTTCTCTGTGTCGACTTCAGTTGGTGATTCTATTACGCCCATGGGAGTATATAGGAATTGTGTTGTCACTGTGCGTGGTCGGGATACCACAACCGATCTTACTAAGTTAGAAATGGTAGACTTTGATGTAATTATGGGGATGTATTGGCTCTGTTCGTGCTGTGCTAAACTCGACTGCCGAACAAGAATTATGAGGCTCGAGTTTCTTGATGAATCAATTATCGAGTAGGGGAGGAGTAATGTTTTGCCAAGAGGTAGGCTTATTTCCTACCTTAAGGCCTCAAAGATGGTCAGAAAAGGGTGCTAATAGGTGCCTGCTCCCGAATCTGTGCCTGTTGTGAATTAATTTCTTGAAGTATTTCCGGACGAGCTTCCTGGGATTCCACCAGATAGAGAGATCGATTTCGGGATTGACGTATTGCCAGATACACATCCAATATCTATTCCACCCTACCGAATGGCGCCAGCATAATTGAGAGAGTTAAAAGAACAATTGAAAGATCTATTAGAAAAGGGTTTCATTCGGCCAAGTGTGTCGCCTTGGGGCTGTGACGCCCCAAAATCGAGGGACGAGACCAGTGCGTAACCGAATGAACCCGGTCAAGCGAACCTGATTTGCCTTCCCTATCCTACATTACCCCGTGATTTTCAGTAAACATTATTCATATGAAATAGCCATTTATAACTTAAGTATAAACTTACACTTGAATTCATTTCTACTTTTTATCATTACCAACATGTGATACCAAAGGCTTACAAATTTCATGAAACATTAACAACGTGAAGCACGATTTCCGAACCGTACGCTTACTAACCAAAATACATATATACATTACCCACATTGTGCCTACGAAGCCTCTACGATTACAAAAGATTTATATAATACTTGTCGGCAACAAGGCCCCGGCTATACCTTACACTACACAATAATCTTGAAATGAGGCGGCATGAGCCACATGTGGCCCCGAGAGGGAGTGAGGCTCACTAGCTGACAGAAAGGAGAGGAGGCACTACCTACGGTGGGCTGAATTACCTGCTATAGAACCACCTACATTCATATAAGAAAATGTAGCGCCCTCGGCAAAAGGGAAGTTAGTACTGTGGAATAGTACTAGTATGTATGAACAAACTTTATCCCAAGTACAATCAAATAATACACAGATAAGAGACAGTAATAGAACCAACAATCAACGCATGAGGAAAGAAACAACCAAAATCAATAAGTTTCACAATCTCCCATTTTCCCTTTCAACATCACCATATTCAAGAATTTCATAAATTTTCATTTCAATAGTGATAATGATCACATTCCATCCCTATTACCTCGGCCACCCTTATTACCTCGGCCACCCTTATCGCCACAACCCATCAACCTTATTACTTTGTGTTGCGGCACGCAACCCGATCCCGCCCTTACAATTTAATCCATCCATATCACCACAACCCACACCTTATTACTTTGTGTTGCGGCACGCAACCCGACCCTGCCTGACAATTTAAATTGACAACAACAACCACAAATAATTATCACAAGAGTCATCATTTCAAGGAACACAAGTTCATATCAACAATTTATTCATTTGGGCCCATGGCACCATAGTTCTCACGAAGCAGTAACCCATGTACACGGTATTCCCATAATCGTTCATCTCATTTACATCATTTCACAGTCCCCTTTTTTTATTACTTTCCACACACCGCTTTTAGCCATTATATGCATTCCCACACTTGGGCATATTAACATTCTTTCATTCATTAACACATACTTTCATATCGATACCCTCGAGCATTTACGAGCTTTGCACATAATAGGACAGGTACATCAAAACACTTTTCACAACCTCATATAGCACAGAAGTATAACAATTCAATCAGGACAATCGGAGAATAGAATCTTACACCTCAACGCAGTTGAACAATCAATTCACATATCCTCAAATAAGGTACACAGGTCGTATGCTCGGACCCAACAAGAAGATTCTACAAAGGTTAAAGTTACCCATACATACCTGGGGTCGAAATCCCTTTTTAACTTTTACTCACAATTCACCGGACTAACTAGTACCGTCGATCTAGTTAACAATTAAACATATCCAACTAAGAATTAGAAAGCATGCATACAATTTGAACTCTTTTAAGCATTTTATCGAATACTATGTGACCCCTTAGATTGTCGACCCCTTCTTCGTGAATTTTACCCCAAACTACTTCCTCTTCCTAGATTATGGACATTAATGATCATGCATGCAAGCTATCAACTTATAATTTCAAGAATCGATTCATGAGTGTCCTTTTTTTGTTTAAAACCCAGAAAACTAATAAAAAAGGGGTCGGGATTCTTACCTGAGAATGAAGACGAAGATGATTACTCGAAATTTCAGGCCTGAGTGACTTTGAAAACCCAATTGATAGAGATGAAGCTTTCTTTCTCAAGAACCCTCTCTCCCCATTCTCTAATTTTGTTCAAAAAATGGTTAAAAATGAAGGGGAGGGGTGTTTTAATGAACTGGGGTCGGATTTTAAAAAAATTAGAAAAAATAGGGCCAGACAAAAGAATGCAGTCAGGAATGCAATCACATTCCTGACATGCGGTCCGCAGAATGGCCCTCAAGATGGGCAAAAATTCAAAATACACTGCCTAGGTATGCGACCATTATGCTGTCCGCATACACGTTATGCGATCGCATAATGCATCGCATAACTTCCCTCCCAAAAATCAAAGGCAACAATGCGACAACTTTACGGTCCACAGAACCAAAATGCGATCGCATATTGGACCACATAGTTGACCTCAAATGGGGCAGTGATCTGCCCGTGTATGCAACCATTATGCGGTCCACATACACGTTATGCGATCGCATAGTGCGTCGCATAATGCCCACTTTCTGGGAAATTTTTTTCTTTAAGTCCGGGGGTGCTTTTTACTCAATTTAGGTCCATTTTAAAGATTTCCACAATAAAAATGACTCGGGGACTCATTCGGGCATTATTTTAAACAAGAAAATTTTACGGGTCTTTACATCCTCCCCCCTTAAAATCATTCGTCCTCAAATGAGGATTTTTGAAATCAATTAGTTTTGAAAGCATGATATGCAACTTCCAACTCCAATATTTCAGAAAAATTTTGCCAGAGTTCCCTTTGTAATTAGACCTATCTACTTGCCAGAGAGCCCCCGAAATACATTTCCAAGCACCATTACATATTTTTAATCACTCAATAACTCACACACAATGTTATTACCTCAACAATTTGCAAATATTCAATCGTTGTGTCGACTACACATAGCTCTTTCTTCCTATACCACGAATTTACACACGATTCACATTCTTGCATAGAACTTGGTAATTTTAATGAGTCCTATACAACCCAATCACCTCAACAAACCATATTCATTTCAATTAATCATTACCAACCTACACTACTATAAATCACTTTCCTAACACATAAGCTCCACAAAACATTCATTTACCTCAAGGGTTGCACACTACCCAAATAGTAACAGCGGGTTCAGTTTTAGCACACATTGGGAAATTACAACAATAAGGCAATTAAGGGAAGATGGGTTGATTTTGCACAATACTGAACATAAAAATACAACTTTCTTAGAGGTGATAGTTATGACGAACACTACTAGACTTATTCAAACAAATGGGGATATTTTTCTTTGATCTCATTTTCCGCTTCCCACGTGGCTTCCTCAACGTGCTGACTTCGCCACAATACTTTAACTCAAGCAATTCCCTTGTTCCTCAATCAACGAACTTGTCTATCAATAATAGCAGTCGGAACCTCTTCATACGATAATTCATCATTAACCTCAACAGTCTCAACTGACACGATGGTTGATGGAGCTCCAACCACTTTCTTCAACATAGACACGTGGAACACCGGGTGCACTAATGACAATTAAAGGGGTAATTCCAACCTATAGGACACTTGTCCTATCCTTTGAGAAATCTGATATGGCCCGACATACCTTGGGCTCAATTTCCCTTTCTTCCCAAACTGCATCACTCCCTTAATGGGAGATACCTTCAAGAATACCCAATCATCTACTTGGAATTCCAATTCTGTTCGACGAACGTCCGTATAGGATTTTTGACGGCTCTGAGCGGTTTTCATCCTCTCTCGAATGACTCTGACTTTTTCCAGCGCCTGGTGCACAAGATCTGGCCCTAACAATTCTGCCCCACCAACCTCGAACCACCCAATCAGAGATCTACACCTTCTTCCGTACAATGCTTCGAATGGGGACATCTGAATACTAGCGTGAAAGCTGTTATTGTAAGAAAATTCGTTAAATGGTAAATGATTATCCTAACCACCCTTGGATTCCAAGACACAAGCCCGTAACATATCTTCAAGCGTCTGAATAGTACGCTCTGCCTGACCATCTTTCTGCGGATGGAAAGTCGTGCTGAGATTTGCATGAGTACACAAACTTTGCTGAAACTTCTTCCAAAAATTAGCCGTGAAGTGGGCTTCTCGATCTGAGATAATAGAAACTGGAGTACCATGAAGCCTAATTATTTCCTTGATATACAACTGAGTGTACTGTTCTACAGTATCGGTGGACTTGACTGGCAAGAAGTGAGCTGATTTTGTGAGTCGATCCATTATCACCCAAATCGAGTCGAACTTGCGCTGAGTGCGAGGTAACCCTACCACTAAATCCATGTTGATCGTTTCCCACTTCCACATTGGAATTTCCATAAGCTGAGTTAACCCACCGGGCCTCTGATGCTCTGCCTTCACCTGCTGACAATTCGGACATTTAGATACAAATTCTGCCACACCTCTTTTCATACCGCTCCACCAATAAACTTCCCGGAGATCTTTATACATTTTTGTAGAACCTGGGTGCAGGGAATAACTGGAATTGTGAGCTTCCGCCATCACCCTCCCCCGAAGATTATCCACATCAGGAACACATAGCCTTCTCTGGAACCGTAAAACACCATCATCGTTACCGAGTGAAAATACCAAAATCTTGCCATTTGAACTGCTTCATTTAACTGCGCCAATGCTGGATCAATAAACTACTTCTCCTTGACCTCCGCTACAAGTGACGATTCTACCCCATTATGCACCATGACTTTCCCCTCGTCTGAGGTAGAGAGACAGACCTCCAAACTGGCCAATTGACAAACCTCCCGAGCCAACGGCCTCCGATCTTCCTCCAAATGAGCCAGACTACCCATAGACTTCTGATTGAGAGTGTCGGACACTACATTTGCAATTCCCGGATGGTACAAGATATTCATATCATAACATTTAAGCAATTCTAACCACCGCCGCTGCGTTAAATTTAACCCTTTCTTCTTGAACAAATATGGGAGACTCTTGTGGTCTTAGAACACATCCACATAGACCCCATACAAATAAAGCTGCCAGATTTTTAATGCAAACACAACTGCCGTGAGCTCTAAATCATACATCGGGTAATTCTTCTCGTGATTCTTGAGTTTCCTGGAAGCATAGGCTATAACTTTCCCGGGTTGAATCAACACACATCCCAAACCAACCCTTGAAGCATAGTAATAAACCACAAATCCCTCCATGCCTTCTGGGAAATTTAACACCGGTGCCGAAGTCAATCTTTATTTTAACTCCTGAAATCTCTTCTCACAAGCGTCAGACCATTAGAACTTAGTTGCTTTCTACGTCAATTTAGTCAATGGGGAGGCGAGGGTAGAGAATCCCTCCACAAACCTCCGATAATACCCAGCTACACCTAAGAAACTGCGAATCTCTGTCGGGGTCGTTGGTCTCAGCCAATCCTTCATTGCTGTGATCTTCTGGGGATCAACCTTAATCCCTTCTCTAGAAACAACATGACCCAAAAATGTGACTAACTCCAACCAAAATTCACATTTTGAAAACATGGCATACAATTGGTGCTGATGAAGAGTATGCAGAACTGCCCTGAGGTGATTAGCATGATCCTCCCGACTCCGCGAGTAGACAAGGATGTCATCAATAAAAACAATCACAAAGGAGTCAAGAAACGGTTTGAAAACCCGATTCATAAGATCTATGAAAGCCGCCGGAGCATTGGTCAGTCCAAAAGATAGTACCAAAAATTCAACATGGCCATGACGAGTTCTGAGGGTGGTCTTAGGAATATCATGCTCCCTAATCTTTAATTGGTGATACCATGACCGTAAATCAATTTTGGAGAAAAACCTCGCACCCTGCAATTGGTAGAACAAATCATCTATCCAAGTCAATGGATACTTGTTTTTGATAGTGACATTGTTGAGCTGCCGATAATCAATACACATCCGAAGCGACCCATCCTTCTTCCTGACGAAAAGAACCGGAGCGCCCCACGGCGACACACTCGGCCGAATGAACCCCTTCTCTAATAAGTCTTTCAACTGCTCCTTTATCTCCCTCAACTCGGCTGGCGCCATTCTGTATGGTAGAATAAATATTGATTGCGTATTTGGCGACACATCAATACCGAAATCGATCTCTCTATCTGGCAGAATCACTGGAAGCTCGTCCGGAAATACCTCAAGAAACTCATTCACGACTGGGATGGACTCGGGGTCAGACACTTCTGAAGTGGTGTCCGCAACCCGGACCAAATGATAAACAAACCCCTTTTTAATCATCTTCGAGGCCTTAAGGTAGGAAATAAACCTACCCTTTGGCACCACACCATTCCCTTTCCACTCAATAATTGACTCATTATGAATCTCTGGTCTCATAATTCTTGTTCGGCAGTCGAGTATAGAAAAGCACGAGTAAAGCCAATCCATTCCCATGATAACATCAAAATCTACCATCCCAAGTTCGATAAGATCGGCCGTGGTATCTGGACCACACACTATTACAACACAATTCCTATAGACTCGTGCGGCTGTGATGGAATCACTAAGAAGAGTCGACACAGAGAACTTCTCATGAATCTATTCGGGTTCTATCCCAAAACTTGAAGCAATACATGGGGTAACATAAGACAAGGAGGACCCTGGATCAATAAGAGAATCCTCCGCACTCTGGAGACTACTCAAAGCACAGAACCGGTTGGGTCCACCTCTACCACGAGCTCTACCCCGAACTGAAACACGCCCTACTGGAGTTGGATGACTCACTGAAGATACGGCGACTGAATAATCAGACGACTGAGCAAAACCACTACCCATGCCTTGACTGGCGCACGGCAATTCCGTTGAATATGACCTCTCTCCCCACACCCGAAGCATATGGGGATATCTAGGAAACAAGGCTCGGTATGGAACCTATCACACTTAGGGCATGGAGCCCTCCTCTGCTGCTGGAACCTCCCTCCTGGACGAACGGACTGATGGGGTCTCCTACTGTCTGGTCCTGTTCCCCAGCGACTGCTATGCTGATAACGAGGCATGATGGCGGTGCATTGGATGAAGACTGAGCATAAGACTGGTCTCCCTCCTCCAACTCAACTCCACGAGTGGCCTGCTGACCGGGCCCTGCTAATACTCTCCCTCTCCGACCTTATCTTCAATTTTCTAGCCTCTATTTCCTGGGAGAATCCCACTATCTTACCGTAATTCATGTCTGAGTGCAAAGCAGCTGTAGCAGCTTCGTTCACCACCAAGGGACTGAGGCCCTGAACAAACCGTTGAACTCTGGCGTCCATGGTTGATTCTGTAACCGGTGGAATCTCCCTATCCGTGAGAGGGCGCATGGGCAGCATGAGATCTTTGGGCCTGAGCGGCCACTAACTGAGTCAACATATGAATAGCTCCCCTGAGGTCCCCATCGGAAGTACCGGGACCTGAAGATGGAACCAAAGAAGGATCAGGAATTGGAACACTCTGGTCTGGAACATAAAGTCCATGTAGATTCAAGGTCGGGGATTCGCTCTCACCAGCACCATCGAGTACAGAATTCACAGCCACACTTGGGGTGGAATTAGCCTCTAGGCCGAGTCGAGCTCTCTTCTTTGGTGCCATTACTGAAAATATTGGAACAGAGCACGAGTTAGACAAGAATATTTTCACTTTCCACTTCACTGCACGATATAGAATAACAATGAAAAGGGTGTATCCTAAATGTCCATGTACCCCCTAATTATAGATATGGTCGACAACACACCGATAAGAAGGGCTCTACTAGATTCGGCTCTGAGACATCCTAGGATACATTTAAAACCTTAGGCTCTGATACCAAGTTTGTCACGCCTTAAAATTGAGGGACGAGACCGGCGCTTAACCGAATGAAACTAGTCAAGCGAACCTGGTTTTCCTTCCCTATCCCACGCGTTACCCCGTGATTTTCAGTATACATTATTCAATAATGTATTGAGGGTCTATTGAGAGTTTCTGACTGAATGAGGCCGAGGGCCAGATTTGTGAGGATATCATACGCCACGAGGTGGCTTGATATTAGTGCTTGGGCTCAAGAAGCCCCTCCGGAGTCTGTACACACCCCAGTGAGCGCAGATACCTACTGAGTGCGAATGCCGAGTGACGAGTGATTGGGAGGCATGAGTGACAGTGAGGTTGCCCGAGGGGCTGATACTGAGTGGCTGTGAGGTGCTGACTGATGTTCTGCCCGAGGGGTGATTTATGATTCATGTTCTTCCCGAGGGGATATTTATGACTTATTTCATTTTACACTAAATTCTCAGGTATTTGTATTTATGAAATTGTTGGAAAACATATTTTTCAAAGGATTTTACTGAAGTTGGCTTTTAAGGCATGTTGATTTCATACATATATATGTATATATTGTTGAAAAGAAAGGTTTTGCATATTGTGAACTGATGATTTGATTTTTATGTGTTTCCTATCGCTTAGACTTAATTTATTTTCATTACTACTGAGTTGGCGTACTCACATTACTCCCTGCACCCTGTGTGCAGATACAGGTGCTGATACCGAGCGTCAGCCATCTATTCCGTGCGAAGACGAAGTTCGGGACATAGAGGTAGTTGTTCAGCATCCGCAGCATCTCTGTTTTCCCTTCTTATGTTCTACCTAGCTAGTTATTCGTTCGGAGGTTTTGTATTATAATAGTAGTCTTTTTGGTATATTTCTTAGATGCTCATACATGTTGGCTCCGGATTGTCGGGATGGTTTAGACTGTTTAACTGTTTATTTTGCTTAATAGATTAAGGAAACTTATATGCGTTTACGAATTGATGAAAATGAGTTGGGATTTTTGGAAAGAAACTGTAAATATGTGAATTGGCTAGCCTAGTTCCACGATAGGCGCCATCACAGCCGGTTTAGGATTTGGGGTCATGACAGTTTTATTTTTATTTATTTTCTTTACTAGTTTTTAGTTTATGTTATTTTTATTCTGTTAGTATTAGTTGCTTTTATTATTGTTATTTTATTTTCTTTAGTAGTTTTAATTTATATTATTTTTATCTCTTTAGTAATAATATACTTTTCAATAAATCTCCTTGGGTTTTCTTTATGCCACGGTTCTTTCCCAAGGAACATTTTTGTGTTGAACCGGGTGACATTTCCCTACAATGGATGGCGTGACAACTTTCTTAAGGAAATTAGTCTTGTCTTATTATGTGGAGACTCTTGGATTGTTTGGTACTAATAAAATTAGTCTCTTGTATTTGAAGTGTGAATTAAGAATACCTCTCTGAATTTCATGTGTAAATTGAAAATGTAAGTTTCATGGGGAAGAATAATTTTTGTGATAACTTTTTGGATTATTTTGTGACTCTTTTCCCACTAGTTGGCATGATATTGCTCTAAGTGCTCTTATTAAGAAGTGAAATTGATCTGTCTTGATTAGTTCATGTGCCATGTGTGTTAGTTTTTATTAAAAATAATTCTTGTGTTTACTTATATCATCTAAAACATGCTCGGTTGGTCTTTCAAAGACAATGTTAATTATGTCTGGTTGGAGGAATTACCTAAGGCATTCTTTGTGATCTTTGAAAAAGCCTCTTTAGCTTTTCGAGCCTACCATTGCATAGATATTATCACTAGTTTACCCCCATTTGAGCCTTTGACCTTTTATTTTGCTACCTCATTACAAACCTTTACCCATTTTTGTGAAATAATTCCCTCTTTTGAACTGGTTCCTCCTTGAATGTTAAGAATGAGGCTAAAAGCCTAAGTTGGAGGTGTTAGTGTTAATTGGAAAATGGTGAAGATGTACATTGTGTGTAGAAACATATACCTCAATGTTGTTTATATGAATATACTCAAGCTCCAAAAGAAAATAGTTGTATTAAATATATTTATATATATATATAAATGGAGTCTTGAGAAAATTATAGAGGTACTTTAAAGCGGTTCTACATTTGTAACTAGATGTCAATAAAGGTTATGTGGTTTCAAAAGAAGCAAAATGAAAAAATAAAGACAAATATGAGTAGTGTTCAAGGAGGGTATAGTCACTTGTATCCCAAATTCTTATCCTACCCTTCCCTATGCCAACATTACAAGCATAAAACTTTCTTATGGGATCTCCAACCGAATGTTCTTGAATAGGCGGAGAATTTAAATAAGAGAAAACTTATGGCATGATATTTTGTAATACTTCAAATTGTTTGTTGAGTGGGTGTGTCTTGTGCATTTTTCCCTTCTGTTGTTATTGTAAATATGATGATTTTTGGACTTTCTTTCTTGTGAGAGCACATGGATTATGATGGATTGGTGGCATTGATATATTCCAAATTGAGTAAAGTGAGCATATGTAATAGACTAGTGCTTTTGAGTCACTTCTTGAGGCTTGGTTGTTGTCACTTGACTATTTTGAAACTCCATTGCATTCTTGAGATTGTCTTAAATGAGGGAGTTGTTTGGTTGAAATTTACATGTTTCGGCCTAATTATTAGTACTAACCAAAACCATAAGTGTTTTACTTAATTGGAGAATGTGATTTGAATATGATATCAATGCTAATTGAGCTTTAAATGTTAGAGACTCATTGAGTATTTGGTTTTGATTTGCTTGAGGACAAACAAAAGCTTTAAGTTGGGGTGTTGATGAGTGGTGATTTTACCATTTATTTTAGTCTATTTTCTTTAGTTTTTGTGCCTTTTAATTATAAAATGAGTTGATTTATGGTGTGTATTTGTCACGACCCCAAATCCTAAACCGGCCGTGATGGCGCTTATTTTGGAAGTAGGCTAGCCAATAATCACATATTTATATTTTCTTTCTCAAATCGCAACAAATTGCAAGCATTTAATAAAGTATATAGAATTTACTAAATCCATTAGGCAAAATAAACAGTTAAACAGTCCAACCAACCCCAAAACCCGGAGCCAACATGTCGTGAGCATCTAAGAAAAATATGCCAAAAGGTATACTATAATAATACAAAACCTCCTAAAGAATAGCTAGATACAACAAAAAAAGGGAAAACAAAGATGCTGCAGATGCTGAAGAACTACCTCTATATCCCGAACTCCGGCTCCGCACGGAATAGATGGCTAACGCTCGGTATCTGCACCTGAATATGCACACAGGGTTGCAGGGAGTTATGTGAGTACGCCAACTCAGTAGTAATGAAAATAAATCAAGTCTAAGCGGAAAGAAACACAAAAAAATCAATATCATAAATTCACAGTATGCACAGCTTTTCTTTCAAATAGTATATACATAGATATATGAAGTTATCATGCCTTAAAACCAACTTCAGAAAAATCATTTGAAAAATGTGTTTTTCAACAATTTCAAGCCGAAATATTTAGTCTAAAAATGAAATAAATCATAAGTAGCCCCTCGGGAAAAAACATGAATCTTAAATCTCCCCTCGGGTATAACATCAATCAACACCTCACAACCACTCAGTATCAGCCCCTCGGGCAACCTCACTGTCACTCATGCCTCCCAATCACTCATCACTCGGCACTCGGCACTCAGCACTCAGTAGGTACCTACGCTCACTAGGGGTGTGTACAGACTCTAGAGGGGCTCCTTCAGCCCAAGTGCTAATATCAAGACACCTCATGGCGTATAATATCCTCACAAGCAGTCCCTTGGCCTCACTAAGTCAGAACTTCTCAAAAATCCCCTCGAGCGTATCAGTAAAACGGGGTACTCGACCCAAAACATCATTTTATATCTTAAAATAGTGCAAACAAGGCTGAGTTTCGAAAACAGTAAGCACTATGCGACTGAGTGTAAATCATCAATAAACAGTGAGGAAATAGAAGTAAAAGGTCCCCAAGGGATCTGAACAAGTCGGCACGAGGCCCCAAACATAGCTTATAGCCCAAATATAGCAATAGTCTTTAAAACACAGTTTAACATATGATTTAGTGTAAACACGCAACTCAATAATTATGGTGGAGAGGACCAAGTCCAATCAAGAAATCAGTGTGCGCCACATACTCGTCATCCGATATGTGCGCCATTCTAAAAATAGTGAGAAATATGGAGTCCGGGGTTTCATACCCTCAGGACAAGATTTATAACCATTACTTACCTCCACCGGGCCACAACACTAATCCGCGATGCTATTGCCCCTCAAATTGGCTCCCGATTGCTCCGAATCTAACCAAAACCAGTTTAACATCATCAATATATGTTAAAGGAACACAACCCAATCAAAAACTATCAGCTTATAAAAAAATCTCAAAATTCGGCCAAACCCTAGCCCCGGGCTCACGTCTCGGAATTCGATATAATTTACATCACTAGAATCCTCGTCCTCCCCCGATTCCATACATACCACGAACACTAAAATCGGACCACAATCGCCCACTCAAATCCTCAAAAGAAAATCCCAATTTCCATGCACCTTCTTCCCCAAATTTGGGTTTAATTCGAACAATTTTTCCAGTTTAATTACTTAGAAAACGACATATAAATGAGTTAGGAAGTTGAAAACCTTACCTCCAAGTGATTCCCTTGATTTGCATTTCAAATTCCTCTCAAATAGCTCTCAACTCGTTCAAAAATGGAGGAAAGAAATGAGCTAATCTCGCACACATGGCCTTTAAAACATTCTGCCCAGCCATTTATTTTCTTCAGCGCGATTGCATTCCCAGCGATGCGTTCGCGATGCATAGACCAGCCCTCTCAATGCGGTCTCATAAAAACACACTTTTTTGCATAGTTAAAACTCCCAATCCCCTCATGCACCTCAGAACACCCTATGCGATCACAGACCTTACCCACGCGATCGCACTGCACACAGAACCCACTCTACATGATTGAGGCCTCCACCCACGCGATCGCACTGCATAAAACCCATGCTTCCCCCAACAAGATTATGCGATCGCATTCTTACCCACGCGATCACATTCTTACCCACGCGATCTCATAGAAGGACACCAGAACAGAACAGCAGCAGAATTTGCAACTTCCACTATCCAAACTTGATCCGTTAACCTGTCAAAACACACCCGAGGCCTTCGGGACCTCAACCAAACATACCAACATACCCCATAGCATCATTCAAACTTAGTCGAGCCTTCAAAACACCAAAAACAACACAAAAACACCAAAATTACATCAAATTCAAACCTATGAACTTTGAAACTTCCAAATTTTTCCAATGATGCCGAAACCAACCAAAACACATCCGATTGACCTGAAATATTGCACACATATCTAAAATGACATTACGGACCTGTTCCAACTTTCAGAATTCCATACCGACCCCAATAGCCTATCTCCCACTGCCGACCGGAAATCGCCAAAAACTAACTTTCGCCAATTCAAGCTTAATTCTACACTGGACATCAAAACTTAATTCTGAACACACTCCTAAGTCCCAAATCACCTAACGAAGCTATCCGAGCCATAAAATCTATATTCCGAGGTCGTTTACCAATAAGTCAACTCTCAATTGACTTTTTTAACTATTAGGCTACTTTAAGAGACTAAGTGCCACAATTCTCACCATGGCCAATCCGAACCCAAACCAACTGATCAAAAATAACATAAACAGGCTAAGCACTATATGATAAAGCAGAAATGGGGGAAACGGGGTTAATACGACGGAACTACCGGCCGGGTCGTTACATCCTCCCCTTCTTAAACAAATGTTCATCCTCTAACGGGTCTACAAATATACCTGGAGTCTCGGATAAGTGAGGATATATGTCCCGCGTCTCCCCTTCGGCCTCTCAGGTGACATCCTCCACCGTCTGCGCTCTCCACTGAACCTTCACTGAAGCTATATCCTTAGACCTCAGTTTCTGACCTGTTGACCCAAAATAGCCACTGGCTCTACCTCATATGACATATCACCCTCGAGTTGAACCGTGCTGAAGTCCAAAACATGAGACGTGCACCAACATACTTCCGGAGCAACGAAACATGGAAAATCGGATGAATACTCCCCAAGATGGGAGGCAAGGTAAGTCTATAAGCCACCTCCCCAACCCTTTGAAGCACCTCAAAAGGCTCAATAAACCAGGGACTCAACTTTCCCCTCTTCCCGAATCTCATAACACCCTTCATGGCTGACATCTTCAGAAACGCCTTATCCCCAACAATGAAAGACACATCTCTGACCTTTCAGTCCGCATAACTTTTCTGCATAGTCTGGGCCGTGCAAAGCCGCTCCTAAATCAACTTCGCCTTACCCAACGCATCCTGAACCAACTTTGTGCCCAATTGTCTAGCCTCGCCTGGCTCAAACCAACCAACCAGAGATCTACACCTCCTACCATATAAATCCTTATACTGATCCATCTGGATACTCGACTGATAACTGTTATTATATGCAAATTCCGCGAGTGGAAGAAACTGGTCCATGAACCCCGAAAATCAATGACACATGCTCGCAACATATCCTCCAAAATCTGAATGGTACGCTCCGACTGCCCGTCGGTCTGAGGATGAAACGTTGCGCTCAACTAGACTTGAGTACCCAACTCTCTCTGTACGGCTCTCCAAAACAGAGATGTGAACTGAGTACCTCTATCAGAAATGATAGAAACTGGAACCCCATGCAATCGGACTATCTCCCTGACATAAACATCAGCTAACCGCTCCAAAGAATAAGTAGTACCAACAATAATGAAGTGCGCGGTCTTGGTCAGCCAATCCACAATAACCCATATAGCATCAAACCTCCTCGAAGCTCGTGGGAGTCTAACTACGAAGTCCATGGTGATCTGCTCCCCCTTCCACTCCAGAATATCAAATCTCTGAAGCAATTCACATGGTCTCTGGTGCTCATACTTGACCTGCTGACAGTTGAGACACCGAGCCACAAACTCAAAAATATCTTTCTTCATCTGCCTCCACCAATAATGCTGCCTCAAATCCTGATACATCTTTGCGGCACTCGGATGGATGGAACACCGCAAACTATGGGCCTCAGCTAGAATCGAATCTCGAATCCCATATACATTGGGCACGCAAATCCGGCCCTACATCCTCATGACCCCATCATCACCAATAACCACATCCATGGCATCATCGCGACGGACCCTGTCCTAAAGAGCAAGCAAATGTGGATCATCATACTGGCGTGCTCTAATCTGATCGTAAAGAGAAGACCTAGAGGCTACAAAAGCCAATACTCATTGGGGCTCTGATAGATCCAATCTCACTAACTGACCCGCTAAAGGCTGAACATCAAGGGCTAATGGCCGCTCTGCTACTGTAATGTAGGCTAGACTCCCCAAACTCTCCGCTTTGTGACTCAGGGCATCGTCCACTACACTGGCCTTCCCCGGATGATATAAAATAGTGAGGTCATAATCATTGAGAAGATCCAACCACCTCCCTGACGCAAATTCAGATCCTTCTGCATAAGCAGATGCTGCAAACTATGGTGATTAGTGAAAATCTCAGAATGCACTCAATACAAATAATAACGCCAAATCTTCAAGGCGTGAACAATAGCTGCTAGCTCAAGATAGTGAACTAGATAATTTATCTCGTGCACCTTCAACTTCCTGGACGCGTAGGCAATCACCCCGCCGTCCTACATCAAAACCGCTCCTAGGCCAACTCTCGAGGCATCACAGTAAACTGTATAAGAACCTGAACCATAAGGCAAAATCAATATTGGCGCTGTAGTCAAAGCTGACTTGAGCTTCTGGAAGCTCTCCTAACAATCCTCAGTCCATCTGAACTGAGCACCCTTCTGGGTCAGTCTGGTCATAGGTGCTGCAATAGATGAAAACCCCTCTACAAAACGGCGTTAGTACCCTGCCAAACCAAGGAAAATGCTAATCTCAGTAGCTGATGATGGTCTAGGCCAACTCTGCACCACCCCTACCTTCTTAGGATCAACCTGAATACCCTCACTCGACACCACGTGCCCTAAGAATGCAGCTGAATCAAGCCAGAACTCACACTTCAAAAATTGTGCATATAATCTCTTCTCTCTCAAGGTCTGAAGCACAGCTCTCAAATGCTGCTCATGATCCTCCCGAGATCGGGAATACACCAAGATATCGTCAATGAACACGATGAGGTGCATAAAGACTATTGGGGAATTGGTCAGCCCAAATGATATAACCAGGAACTTATAATGACCATATCTAGTCCCTAAAGCAGTCTTCTGGATGTCTGGCCCCCAAATCTTCAACTGATGATAACTGGAACGCAAGTCAATCTTGGAAAATACCCTGGCACCCTGCAATTGATCAAACAAGTCATCTATACGAGGCAAGGGATACCAATTCTTCATCGTATCTCTGTTCAACTGACGATAATCAATACACATACGCATAGAATGATCCTTCTTCTTTACGAACAACACCAGTGCACCCCAAGGTGACACACTAGGCCGAATAAACCCCTTATCTAGGAGTTCCTAAAGCTGCTCCTTTAATTACTTTAGCTTCGCTGGTGCCATACGATAAGGTGGAATAGAAATAGGCTGGGTGCCTGACACCAAGTCAATACAAAAATCAATGTCCATGTCAGGTGGCATGCCTGGTAGGTCTGCAGGAAATACGTCCGGAAAGTCACGGACCACAGCAAACGAATCAATAGCGAAAGTCTCACCATTGACATCCCTTAGAAAAGTCAGATAGGATAAACACCCTTTCTCAACCATGCGCTGAGCCTTCAGGTAGTAAATCACCCTGCTAGGCATATACTCAGAAGAACCTCTCCACTCAAGCCTCGGACATCCTGGCATAGCTAAGGTCACGGTCTTAGCGTGACAATCAAGAAAAGAATGACACAGAGATAACCAATCCATGCCCAGTATCACATCAAAATCTACCATGCTGAGTAACAGTAGGTCTACTCGGGTCTCCAGAACCCCAATAGACATCATACACAACCGATACACATGATCCACAATAACAATATCACCCACCGAAGTCGACACATGAACAGAAGTAACTGAGACAATACTTGCAATCACTGGATTGGAGGCCATAGCATCTTTCCTGGCTGAAAATGCATATATACGAGCCTGAACTCCACTTGCTCGACCTCCCTCTCTAGGGCCGCCTCTAGCTGACCGACTACCACCCCTGGCTGCCTGGGATGGTGGTGAAGTAACTCGAGCTGAAGTTGAGAGCTGGCCCATCTGCTGAGAAGAACCACCGGGACAATGAGGACACTGCCTCCACATGTGCCCGAACTCTCCACACTCAAAACAACTCCCTGGAGCTGGAGGTGGGGACTAATAGAAACCCTTGGCACCAGAATGGCCACTAGAAGACTCATGCATAGAAGAACTCTGAACTGGTGGTGCTCGAGCTGAACTCTGAGCTGGGAGGGAACCAATGAACATACGGCCTGTCTTAGAACCACGCGGACCATGCCCCGAAGATGCACCACTATAAGCTCGGCGGACTGACTGAGGAGGCCTGAATGATCGGCCTCTACCATGCTGAAACTTCCCCCTATAGTGAGTACCACCAGAACTTCCTGATCCACGAGACCTCTTGGCTTCCCTCTCCTCTTTCTCCTGGCGATGAACCGACTCAATATCTCGAGCAACTCAACAAACTGCTCGAATGAAGCATCAGATACTCTCTCCCGAGTCATAAATATGCCGAGATAATAAGTGAGGCCATCCACAAACCTCCTAACCCTCTCCCTATCAGTAGGGACCAACTCGGTAGCATGACGAGCCAACTCCAAAAACCGCATCTCATATTGCATCACTGATAGCTCTTCCTGACGCAGCTGCTCAAAAAGCATGTGCTGCTCCTCCCTTTGAGTATGAGGTACATACTTCTCCAAAAAGATAGTGGAGAAATACTACCAGGTGAGGGGTGCTGAACCAACAGACCTACGCCTCTCAAAAGACTCCCACCAAGTGAAAGCAGCCCCAGAAAACTGAAATGTAGCAAATGAGACCTCACTTGTCTCCAAAATCCCAGCAGTACGCAGCATCCTCTAGCACTTATCTAGAAATCCATGGGCATCCTCGCCCTCAGCACCATTGAATGTCAGAGGCTGTAATCTGCTAAATCTCTCCAGTCTATGCTACTCGTCCTCTAGCATAGCCGGAACCACGAAGTCCCGAAATGGAGCAACTGGTTGGGCTGGAACCGCCCCCGGTATCTGATGGCCCTGAGTACCCTACTCAGGTGTTCGGGAAACTGGAGTCTGACTGCCTCCCCCGGCCTGAGAAGTAGTGGCAACGGCCTGAGAAAGGGTGGTACACACCGTCAAGATCTGGGCCAAGGTCTCCTGATGACCTGGAATAACAATAGGCATTGTCAGTGCCTGAGCCTGCCCTATTGGAGTATCTGTGGCGGGAATCTGACCCTAAACAGTAGGGGGATCAATTGGCACTGCCCTGGCTGCTACACGGGCTGGCCCCTACCTCTACCACGGCCTTGACTTCTCACTGGTCTAGCTGGTGGCTGATCATCCTGATCAGTAGCGCGAGTCCTCACCATATGTGAGAGAAGGAAACAAAACAAGTTTAGATTTACGGAATCAACAACAATGGCACGATAGAATTCAAGAAAATGACATTTTTCTTAAGGGTTCTGCAGCCTCTCGAAGATAAGTACAGACGTCTCTGTACCGATCTACAAGACTCTACTAAACCTTCTAATGACTGTTGAGTCCTATGTAACCTAGTCTCAATACCAACTTGTAACGACCTCAAATCCTAAATCGGCCGTGATGGCGCCTATCATGGAACTAGGCTAACCAATAATCACATATTTACAGTTTCATTCCCAAATCCCAACCAATTGCAAGCATTTCATAAAGTATATAGAATTTACTAAATCCATTAGGAAAAATAAACAGTTAAACAGTAAAACCAACCCCAAAACCCAGAGCGAACATGTCATGAGAATCTAAGAAAAATATGCCAAAAGGTATACTATTATAATGCAAAGCCTCCAAACGAATTTAGATAAAACAAAAGAAGGGAAAATAGAGATGTTGCGGATGCTGAACAACTACCTCTATATCCCAAACTTTGGCTCCGCACGGAATAGATAGCTAATGCTCGGTATCTGCACACAGGGGTGCAGAGAGTAATGTGAGTACGCCAACTCAGTAGTAATGAAAATAAAACAAGTCTAAGCGGCAAGAAACACATAAAAATCAATATCATAAATTCACAATATGCACAACCTTTCTTTCCAGCAGTATATACATAGATATATGAAATCATCATTCCTTAAAACCAACTTCAGAAAAATCCTTTGAAAATGTGTTTTTCACCAATTTCAAGCCGAAAGTTTTAGTAAAAAAATGAAATAAATCATAAGTGGCCCCTTGGGAAAAAACACAAATCATAAATTGCCCCTCGGGCAGAACATAACTCACCACCTCACAGCGACTCAGTATCAGCCCTTCGGGCAACCTCACTGCCACTCATGCCTCCCAATCACTCATCACTCGGCACTCAGCACTCAGTAGGTACTTGCGCTCACTAGGGGTGTTTACATACTCCGGAAGGGCTCCTTCAGTCCAAGCGATAATAAATAGCCACCTCGTGGCGTATCATATCCTCACAATCAGGCCCTTGGCCTCACTCAGTCAGAACCTCTCAAAAAACCCTCGGCCGTATCAGTAAAACGGGGTACTCAACCCAAAACATCATTTTATATCTTAAAATAATGCAAACCGGGATGAGTTTCAAAAACAGTAAGCACAACGCGACTGAGTGTAAATCTTCAATAAACAATGAGGAAATAGCAGTAAAAAGCCCCCAAGGGGTCTGAACAAGTCGGCACGAGGCCCCAAACATGGCTTATAGCCCAAATATAGCAATAGTCTTTAGAACACAGTTTAACATATGATTTAGAGTAAATAAGCAACTCAATAGTTGCCGTGGAGAGGACCACGTCCAATCCAAAAATTAGTGTGCGCCACATACTCGTCATCCGATATGTGCGCCATTCTAAAAACAGTGAAACATATGGAGTCCGGGGTTTCATACCCTCAAGACAAGATTTATAACCATTACTTACCTCCACCGGGCCACAACACTAATCTGCGATGCTCTTGCCCCTCAAATTTACTAGGGATTTCTCCGAGTCTAACCAAAACCAGTTTAACATCATCAATATATGCTAAAGGAACACAACCCAATCGAAAACTATCAATTTATAAAAAAATCTCGAAATTCGGCCAAACTCGAACCCCGAGCCAACGTCTCGGAATTCGATAAAATTTATATCACTAGAATCCTCGTCCTCCCACAATTCTATACTTACCAAGAACACTAAAATTGGACCACAATTGCCCACTCAAATCCTCACAAGAAAATCCCAATTTCCATGCACCTTCTTCCCCAAATTTGGGTTTAATTCCAACAATTTTCTGATTTAATTACTTTGAAAACGACATATAAATGAGTTAGGAAGTTGAAAACCTTACCTCCAAGTGATTCCCTTGATTTACCTTTCAAATTCCTCTCAAATAACTCTCAACTCGTTAAAAAATGGAGGAAAGAAATGAGCTAATCTGGCACAAATGGCCTTTAAAACATTCTGCCCAGCCATTTATTTTCCTCAGTGCGAGTGTATTCCTAGCGATGTGTTCGTGATGCACATATCAGCCATTGCAATGCGTTCACATAAAAACACATGCGTTCGCATAGCCCAAACACCCAACAACCTCACGCGCCTCAGAACACCCTATGCGATCGCAGACCCTACCCACGCGATAGCACTGCACACAGAACCCACTCTATGTGCTCGCGGCCTCCACCCACGCGATCGCACTGCACACAGAACCCACTCTATGTGATCGCGGCCTCCACTCATGCGATCGCACTGCATAAAACTCATGCTGCACCCAACAAGCCTATGCGATCCCATTCTTACCCACGCGATCTCATAGAAGGACACCAGAATAGAACACCAGCAGAATTTGCTACTTCCAACATCCAAACTTGATCCGTTAACCTGTCAAAACACACCTGAGGCCTTCGGGACCTCAACCAAACATACCAACAAACCCCATAGCATCATTCAAACTTATTGGAGCCTTCGAAACACAAAAAACAACACAAAAACACCAAAATTACATCAAATACAAACCTATGAACTTTTCAACTTCCAAATTTTGCCAATGATGCCGAAACCAACCAAAACACATCCGATTGACCTGAAATTTTGCAAACATATACAAAATAACATTTTGGACATGTTCCAACTTCCGGAATTCCATTCCGATCCTGATAGCCTATTTTTCACTACCGACTGAAAATCGCCAAAAACTAACTTTCGCCAATTCTAGCCTAATTCTACACCGGACATCAAAATTTCATTCCGAACACACTCCTAACTCTAAAATCACCTAACGAAGCTATCCGAGCCATAAAATCCGCATTCTGAGTTGGTTTACCAAAAAGTCAAGTTCTAGTTGACTTTTTCAACTATTATGCTACTTTAAGCGACTAAGTGCCTCAATTCTCACCATGACCACTCCGAACCCAAAACAACTGACCCAACAAAACATAAACATGCTAAAAATATATGATAAAGAATAAATCGGGGGAACGAGCTTAATATCATGGAACAACCAGCCGGGTCGTTACAGTATTGCTAGATTTTCAGGTACAATGAGTCTTGAAGAGAATTGAGATCAAACGTGGAATTGAGGAAAAATGGTCGAACAAGTGCTAAACTGCTCCCAATGATCTCTCACCTACGTGAGAATTTTCTCTTCAGCAGAGTCGCATCTGTGAGTAGAACACTGCATCTGCAAACTAGCCAACCTTCACTAGGGTCGTATCTGTGAGTGGCCATCTGCAACTGCAAAGGCGGATCTGCGGAGTATGTCCACTCCAATTGTACACAGGTTTGGGTAGGGCGGTGCAGTTCTAAGGCTTTAATTCCTACCTCAAAAATATCTCCTTTACATTATTTTTCAAGCAATGACGGTCTATTGCATTATTTTTGTTTGGAAAAATATTATTTACACACATGCAAGAAAAATTATGCAAAACGACATCACATGAAACTTGATTTAAGGTGTCCCCACCACTGCATCCCCATGATAATAAGTTTCGTTCCATGATAAACTTATTGTCACAGTTCCCTGAAACAATAACTCACTTCAATAAAAATAAAAATCGTTCAATAAATAAGCACAACAAGATATGTAATCAACACTTTAAATATGAATATTCCCATAAACAAGATTCAATTGTTGGAAAACATTTTCAATACAAAGCAAGGAAATGAAGAAATGAACATAAATGGATAAGAAATTCTCAACCAAAAGCTTCAAATCTTCAAGACTCAGTTGTATGGGCAAGAAACCTAGCTCCAAAACTTGTGTTCTATTCTCAAGATAGATCAAACATGCCTAGAGATTTGCCAAAGATATACCAAGATGCAAACCAAATGGTCAAGGCATGTGATCAATGTCAAATACAGGGGTCAATTTTTAGAAGGCATGAGATGCCTATGAAATTTGTGGTGGAGGTCGAGATCTTTGATGTGTGGGGATAGATTTCATGGGTCCCTTTGTAAGCTCTTACGGAATGACATGTATCTTGGTGGCAGTGATTATGTCCCCAAATGGGTCAAGGAAATTGCCTTGCCAAACAATGAGGCAAGAAGTGTAACCCCCTTCTTGAAGAAGAACATATTTACTGGGTTTGGCATCCCAAGGGCCATCCTTAGTAATGGTGGTTCTCACTTTTGCAACAATGCTTTTGCCAAGTTGCTCAAAAAATATAGTGTTAAGCACAAGGTGGCCACACCTTATCATCCTCAATCAAGAGGTCAAGTTGAAGTTTCCAACCAAGAGATAAAGAACATTGTAGCAAAAACTGTTAATGCAAACATGACTGACTTGTCAAAGAAGCTAGATGATGCACTATGGTCTTATCCAATGGCATTAAGACACCCATTGGCACCTCACCTTAATGGTTGGTTTTTCGTAAGGATCGTCACTTTCCAGTGGAGCTTGAGCACAAAGCCATGTGGGCATTGAAGAAGTTAAATCTTGACTGGGCCGAAGCTTCTAATACAAGGAACACACAAATCAACGAGATGGAAGAGTTCTGTTTCCATGCCTATGAGAATGCATAAAAAATATTGAAGTTTGTTCATTACAAGAAGATTTTGAAGCGGGAATTCAAATTTGGTGACTTGGTCTTGCTCTTCAAATCAAGATTGATGTTCTTTCCAGGCAAACTCAAATCCAAATGGTCTGGCCCATTCAAATTGTGAGTGTGTCTTCCTATGGCGCTATTGAATTAGAATCTGAGGACGGGACTCGAACTTTCAAAGTAAATGGCCAAAGGGTGAAGCATTACCTCGAAACCATTAGAGAAAGGCAACTAGTAGAACAATTCGAACTCAAGGATAGTCATGTACCAATCCCCACCACTGATTAGCCAAAGTGGGGGAAGCATCATCGTGTTGTGATGTTAAATCAAGCGCTTATTAGGAGACAAACCATCTGTTGGTAATATTTATTTGTTAGATTTTTATTTTGATAGGTTTATTTGTAAGTTTTGAGCAGCTTGACGTGTGTGTTTAGAATGCATATTACTCAAAATACAAAGAAATAGGATACAAAGGCAGAGGGAAAATGAAGGAAAGAAAACTGAGCTTTAGTTGTTGTTTTGAGGAAACATATGTGGCCGTATAAAGAGTTTTCTAACAGCGTATTGGTTGCAGACACAAGCAGAACACCATTAAAATTGGGCCTTAAAAATGTGGAGAAACTTCAAATTCTTCCTCCCGCAAAATAATTTTGCGACCGCATAGTGGGTCGCACATATGTTGCACACCACCAAGGTACTAATCCATCTCAAAACACATATACGACCGCAAAATAAGTTATGCGATGGTAACTCCACCCCAAAACCCTCATGTCACACCCCGAACGTGGAGGCGAGACCGGCACCCGGTGCCTCATCTATCCTGGCGTACCAACTTGCGATTAAGGAAATCTGAACATGTAATGTCATACTTTGTCCATGGGACACATTGCAAGACAACTGCAAATGCTGACTAAATATCAATTTAAAGTTGAGCCAATAAGGCCGTCATACCTACTACAACTGGCCAACCAACAAAATATGCATAAAAGGCCTACCAGCCCAACATACTGCAATAACTGATAGGATATGTCTGCAAGCCTCTACTGGTGGATATACTGTAATTAGAACAGCTCCCCGACCTACTCATAACATTTATATATATATATATATATATATATACACACACACACACAAGATATACATAAAGCTCTAGACCCGACAACTCCGAAAGGCATGGAGCTTACCGATCAAGGCTGAACTCGGGCATAACTTAATGAGGAGGTCTACCTGTCTTTCTGACTAAGCATGCACGCACAAAATGCAGCGCCCCCATAAAAGGGACGTCAGAACAAAATAATGTACCGAGTATGTAAGGCAATATACTAAAAGTTTAAACTAAATTGATAATATAATAAGTTAAAGAAACTGGAAGTCAAAGATAATCTGAAGATATGCTTACCTGCTGATACTGACTCAACTCTCTCACTGTAGTAAGTAAAATAGGTGCCCGGCCCTATAAGGCTCGCTATGTATATATAACTGCTATGTCGTAGTATGTTCGCTCATTGGCGCTCAACCATACTAGTCTTTGTATCTCGACCAACTGGGCTCTCTCGTAGGCGCTCGACCAAAGTAGGCTCGGTATATAATTTTCCATCTAATCAGAGATTTCCGAATAGGGGACTGCCCATCGATTATAGCTCTATGGTAATGAAAATACTTTAATATTGTATATATAGACTGTCTACTCTCTTGACAGGAAAATGAAAATACTCAATTGAATATGAAGTCCTGATAAGGAGAATATTGTAACTTACAAGACTAGGAAAATATACGTAAATTCCGGGATATAAAATTTTCTTTATGTCTCGTGTAATTACGAGATCATGTAAAATGAAGGAAGGTCTTAGCCTTAACATACCTGGAGTAGGTAATACTCCGTATGATATTCTTGGAAAAAGTTGCACCGTACTCCTTTAGAACCGTAAATTTACGTTGCTGAGTTTCTATTAATTCATTTTAGAATCAATTGTGTCGTAAGAATTTTGTTTGAAAACTCGTATGAAATCTCTAACGTTCTGGTTGTACGAACATTCTAGGAATTTGGTTAGAACTTCCGTTGGTATGGAGCCAAATCTCTCATCTGATTGTAGTCCTTGTATTCAAAATAATAAGAATGAATGGTTTTTGTACACTACTTACAAGTCTTTGCATTTTAATTATGAGAAAGTGAGGTGTCTTTCTTCTTGACATATTACTTGCCAACTAATCAAAAATAAGTAATAGTCATATTTTCAAGAAGTGGCTTGCTTCCACGTTTTGAGGGTGGGGAATCATAAAACTTTATCCACTTATTAGGTGATTAGAATGACCCGTTACCCGGTAATTAACCAATTACCCGCATAATTAAGAATTATCTCAACTTACTTAAAATACTCCTCACTTTTAACACACCTTATACACCTCACTATCATGTCCATGTGGTACTGTGTATGGTACTAGTCTATAAATACCGGGTGTTATAGCTCGGAGCTTATTCTATCCCAAGCTGACAAACTTCGACAAAACTCGTTTTCTTTGATTTGCTTGCTCTCTCACCTTCATGAATTCACTTATCCTTTGTCTGAAATAGCATAATACTTATAATTCAAAAAAATAATCTCATTCCCGAGCTTACGTCGATTAACTTATGAAAAAACTTTAACGTACCAAAAATGCGGGATGTAATATCTTATTTCTGAGATTTCATCAGTTTACTTATGGAGTACTTTCACGTACGAAAACATGGGGTGTAACATCATTCCCCCCTTTGGATATACGTCCTCAAATGTTGACTGATGCACTTATCATTCTCATAGCCAATAGTTCTTGCGATTACATTAGTATTCCTCTTGCTATCTAGGCGACTGTTCTGTGAATGAATACCAAAAGCCATGGCATTCCCCCTTTTAAGCCTCTTTCTCACACCACAACTTGTAGTCGGAATCCTTCTAATCTCGTAACTGTTGCTACCTTCTATCATGCAGCCTTTACGAATCTAACTTTGTATGTGCGCCTATGCGACTCTTCTCTTCTATTTCCTCAAGATTTTAGTCAATCTCTAGGCTTCACTTTGTGAACATATATAAAATTATGTCAATTTGTCCCTCTGGGCGTCATTAGCTTTCCTACATCTACGTGGCCGTACAATACCATAATTCTTACTTTGATTTATCATTATTGAGATCTGCTGCCAAACTCCAGGTTACTCTTGTTGATTATCCTATACTCATAAAGCTAAGTCCTTTAACGCTTCTTCATTACTGTCCATCTTAAGACTGACAGCCCAATCTCATCTCGTACTTTGCAACCTCTACCCATCGATTGTTGATTCACCTCAATGGTGATCTACAATCATCCATTGATAACTTGAAATTTCTTACGTAATGTATTGCCACTAGGGCTTACGTTTCAATAGGGAACATCTGGAGTAATTTTCATAATCGTATTTCACAGTATCCCAACGTGATTCACCTTATGGGGGGGTATCCAAATTCCTGTGCCGTCCATGCTCAATCGAAGGCCCAAATGTCATTCTTTATCTACCAAAATTATACCCTTATCTCTTCCAAGTGATATTAGTCTTGCACTCCTTTGAGTTCATTCAGCTATACTGAGCTTTATAACTTAGAGACACCATTAGCTCTCTTGTTTTCATAGGTTTAATCCTGAGAACTTATCCATTTTCGTTATCTTCTCACTCGCCCGGTCTTATCCTTACTTCTGTCTTCTAGAACCTTGTCACTTCACCATATAATATCTTGCAACCTACACATATCTATTTATATTACTTGCAACATTTCAACTTGCATGCATCATAGATTTCCTTATGTCATTTTAGAACATCAAGAGAGACATCACACCGTCTCCAGCTCTTCTTTACTCTCTTAGTCAGGCTTTTCGATACCTGGACCATAGGCTGGAATATATGTTACTGACGATGACACTATTATTCCTGGATACTGAATCCCCATGCTTCTAGCCTTTTATCCGAAGTATGGACTTTTCACGATTTTCTTCCTTTGAGTATCTCGTACGTTGTTCACTTTTACCTTACTTACCTTAAAATCTCGCATTGTATCTTTTATCTTTTCCATGACATCCCTTCGATCTAGGTGTAATTCACATCCATAACTTGAAGCTCTATTATAATACTTGCACCTCTGGTGCATACACAATCTGGTGGGAGCTTCGCACTTACTTCTTATGAGGCTGGTACTTTTCTAACTAGCTTTATTGTAGATTTGTTATATAATATGGTTGCTTTGCTATCTCTCTCGTACCTCTGATATTAAGAGTGATTCTGTTACGTTCTCAATCACGATTTCGATAATTTTTCGGGTCCAATAATCATGTAAAGACCCGTAAAATTTCATGGCTAAAAATAAAGCCCAAATAGGTCCCCGTATTGTTATAACTGTAGAAATTCTTAAAACGGACCCTTTTGAGTAAAAAGTACCCCGTGACTTAAAAGATATAATTTTCCGGATTTGCGCAGGTCTGCGGTCCACTATGCGATCGCAGATCAGGTATGCAGACCGCATAGTGGTCGCATACTTGGACAGTTTGCTATCCATTTTGAGGACATCTATGCGGCCTAGAATGCGATCACATTTCATGAATACGCTCCCCATAGTTGTCGCGTTCTTGCACCTTGATATTTTCGGAGGGAGTTATGCGACGCACTATGTGATCGCATAACAGGTATGCGGACCGCATAGTGGTGGCATACCTGGGTAGTCCGGTTTCATTTTGGCCCATTTGAGGGCAAGTTATGCGACAGGAATGCGGATAGCATAGCAGGAATGCGATCGTATTCCTGACCGCATTTCTGCTTCGGAACTTGTAAAATTCTAATTTTTATACCCATCCCCAGTTCATTAAACCAATTACCCCCTTCCATTTTAACGATTTTTTGAACAAAATAGAGAGAGGGAAGAGAGAGTTCTTGAGAGAGAAGGTTCCATCTTCACCCAAAATTGATTCTTCACTATTACTCGGGCTCGGAAGTTATTAAGTAATTGTCATCTTCCTCACTCTAAGAGTTGAGTCCCCACCCTATTTCCTTTCAATTCTCAGGTTTTGGCTAAAAAGGGTAGAACACATAAATTGATTCTTGGAGATAAAAGCCGATACCTTGCATGCATGTAAGTTAAACTCCCTAATCTAGTAAAGGGAAACGAGTTTGGTTAATTATTCACAAAAAAGGGGGTCAGTAATCTAAGGGGTCACATAGCATTCGATAAAATGCCTAAATGAGTTCGAGTTATTTTTATGGTTCCTAAATCTAAGTAAATATGTCACATTGTGGAATAGATTGACGGTGCTAGAAGGTCCGGTGATTTTTGATGAAAAAAAGTAAAGGGGAATTTGGATTCAAGGTATGTATGGCTAACTTTAATCTTCGTAGAGTCACCTTGCTGGTGTCCGAGCATTCGGTATGGGTTTCAGGCTTATGCATATGTGAATCAATTGTTCTAATGTATTGAGGCGTAAGATTTTGATCTCTGATTGTCCTAGTTGATTACCATGCCACCATGCTATATGATATTGTGAAAAGGTGATTATTTGTGCTTATTCTATCATGTGCAAAGCTCGTTAAATGTCGAATACATTGGTATGAGAGGACGTGCTACCAAACGAAAGAAATGATAACGAATCCAATTGTTGAATGTACCTAAGTGCTAAATGTTTTGTAGTAAATAATGGAAAGGAAATGTGGATTTATCTAATTGAACTATATGTTGATGGTATGCCGTATATGACTCACCGTTTGGTAAATATTGTTATGCTCTTGACTTCACATGGTTATTTAGTTGTTACGAATCTATATTCTTGATGATGAAAATCCTTGTGATTGAATTGATTGGTTGATGTTGCTATCAAATGTAATTGTACGGTGGGATCAGGATGCACGCCGCAACAGAATTGTAAGGTGGGATCGGGTTGGCACCGCAACAGAACTGTACGGTGGGATCGGGTTGCACGTCACAACAAAAGTAATAAGGGTGTAATGTGATTGTGAGATTTGATCAGGTTGCACGCCGCAAAAGAAAAAATAAGGGTGAAATATGATTGTAAGGTGGGATCGGGTTGAAATAAGAAAATGTGAAAACCTCATTTGTGATTCTATGTATCCTTGTGCAATATTTGTTTGGAATTCTTTAACTGCCTATTATATGTGTATTTCTTTATTTTACATAGAGTAAAGTTTGTCTATACATTTTAGTACTATTCAATGGTACTAACGTCCCTTTTGCCGAGGGCGCTACATCTTTTATATTAATGTATGTGGTTCTATAGCAGGTAGCTTAGTCCGTCGTTAGTGGTGCCTCCTCTTCATCTCTTCAGCAGTTCTGGTGAGCCCCATTTCCTCTCGGGGCCATGTGTGGACCATATCATTCTCTTTTGCTTATGTTGAAAAAGGTATAGTCGGGGCCTTGTTACCGGCAAGTCTATTTAAACTCCTAGTACTCTTAGAGGCTCCGTAGACGCTGTGTGGATTGTATATATATATTTTTGGTAGTAGTTGTAATTGTTCGGAATCGTAGTCCTATGATGGAAATGTTGTGTTTAGTTTGTATAATCTTGGGATCATCAAAGTATTGAAGCTTTAAAAGAGGAAAATGAAAATTATGTTGTAAATTCATTATAAATTTGTATATTGTGCACGGGGTAATGTGTTGGGTAGGAAAGAAAATCCAGGTTCTCTTGACCAGAATCATCTGGTTAGGTGCCAGTCTCGTCCCTCGGTGTTGGCACGTGAAAACTTGGTATCAGAGCCTCAGGTTTTAAAAGTGTCCTAGGATGTCTCGAAGCCGTGTCTAGTAGAGCCCTTCTTATCGGTGTGTTGTCGACCACATCTATAATTAGGGGGCTGCATGAACATTTAGTAAAAATACCCTTTATTGTTATTATGTATCGTGCAATGTGGTGGAAGGTGAGGTTGTCTATCTCTAACTCGTGCATTGTTCCAATTTTCAGTAAATGGCACCCAAGAAGAGAGCACGACTCGGACCAGCGGTCAATGCCACCCCAGGAGTAGTCGTAAATTCCTTATCTTATGGTACGGGTGTGAATGATTCCCCGACCCTGAATCTTCCTGACTCTTCCATCCCAGGACAGGCTATTGCTATTCCTGCTCTAGAGGAGGGTGCTACAGTCCCTCCCGCTTATGTTCCTGATTTTTCCTCAGTCCCATCTTCCGGTCACAGTATTTCTGATGGGGACCTCAGGGGAGCTATTCAAATGTTGACTCAGCTAGTGGCCTCCTAGGACCAAAGATCACATGATGCCCCTGCATCCTCTAGCGAGCAAGGGAATTCTTCAGGTTCCAGGGTCAACTAGTTTCTGCGGTTAGCCCCTCCAGAGTTCACAAGTACTGACTCAGAGGCTGATCCTCAAGAGTTCATTGATGAGATGTGCAAGACCCTCCAAGTTATGAGGGCTACTTAGATATAGGGGGTTGAGTTGGCTTCCTATCCTCTGAAGGGAGCGGCATATTCGTGGTTTGTAATGTGGGAGAGTTCCCATGGAGATGGGAGCCCTCCGTCGATGTGGGAGGAGTTTGTGGATGCCTTTATGGATTATTTCTTGAATGCCGAGATTATGGAAGCCCATGCTATAGAGTTTGAGGCCCTTAACCAGGGTAACATAAGCGTGTGGGAGTATCATATGGAGTTCGTGCGCTTGTCCAAATATGTTGTTCACATGGTGTCTACTATGGAGACTAGAGTTCGTCGGTTTGTTCAGGGCCTTGGTCCCTTGGTTATTAATGAAGTTTCTACAGCTGCTCTGCATTCAGATATGAACTACGGGATGATTGTGGGATTTTCCCAGGCTACGAAGGCTCTAAAATTAAATATAAAAATGGAGAGGGAGAGTAGTAGTAGGGCCCTGTCAGCGGGAAACCATGGAAGTTCAGTTGGAGGAGGGAGATCAGCCCTTGGGAGAGGGTCATCAGGGCCATCTCAGTCCTATGCTCATTCCTCAGCCAGTGCCCCGTCACCAGGGCACATTTATCAGCAAGGAGGTTGCGTTAGACCAGGTTCAGACAGTAGGAGGTTCCATTATTCAGATCGTCCAGGTGGGAGGTTGCAGCAGCAGCGGAGGGCCCCATGCCCTAAGTGTGGGAGGTTTCATTCTGAGCTCCTGTTACTTGGACATACCGGTATGCTATAGGTGTGGAGTGAGAGGCCATGTTTTGTGAGACTGTCGTGTACTCCGTCAGGGCATGTGTAGGGGCACTTCCCAGCCATTTAGGCATTCAGTCACTACATCTTCAATACACCTTTCAGCCTGCAGCCCTCCAGCTCCAGTAGGGCACGGTGCGGCTAGGGGTGGAGCACGGGGTCAAGGGGACCCAGTCGGTTCTATGCTTTGAGTGGTCTCCAGAGTGCGGAGGCTTCTCCAGATGTTGCCATTGGTATTCTAACTGTTCAGTCACATTGATGTTTATGCTCTTATTGATCACAAGTCTTCTTTTTCCTATGTTACTCCATTTATTGCTTCAAGTTTTGGGATAGAACCCGAACAGCTTCACGAGCCGTTCTCCGTGTCGACTTCGGTTGGTGATTCTATTACGGTCGTCCGAGTCCATAGGAGTTGTGTTGTCACGGTGCATGGTCGGGATACCACGACAGATCTTATTGAGTTAGTAATGGTATATTTTGATGTAATTATGGGGATGGATTGGCTCTATTCGTGCTTTACTAAACTCGACTGCCGAACCATAATTATGAGGCTCGAGTTTCCTAATTAACCAGTTATCGAGTAGGAGGGGAATAATGTTGTACCAACAGGTAGGCTTATTTCCTACCTTGAGGCCACAAAGATGATCATAAAAGGTGCATCTACCATCTGGTCGGGGTTGCGGACACCACTTCGGAGGTGCCTGCTCCCGAGTCAGTGCCTGTTGTGAATGAATTTCTTGAAGTATTTCTGAACGAACTTCCTGGGATTCCACTAGATAGAAAGATCGATTTCGAGATTGATGTATTTCAAGATATGCAGCCTATATTTATTCCACCTTACCGAATGGCACCAGCAGAATTGAGAGAGTTAAAAGAGCAATTGAAAGATCTATTAGAAAAGGGTTTCATACGGCCAAGTGTGTCGCCTTGGGGAACACCGGTTTGCTTCAGATATGTATTGATTATCAGTAGCTCAACAAGTTCACCATAAAAAACAAATACCCATTGCCTCGGATAGAGGATTTGTTCGACCAGTTGCAAGGTGCTAAGTTCTTCTCAAAGATTGATTTGCAGTCCAGGTATCACCAGTTAAAGATCAAGGAGCAGGATATTCTTAAGAACGCTTTCAGGACTCGATATGGGCACTTTGAATTTCTGGTAATGTCTTTTGGGCTAACCAACGCCCCATCAACTTTTATGGATCTTATTAATCAGGTTATCAAACCGTTTCTTGACTGCTTTGTGATTGTGTTCATTGATGATATCCTTGTTAATTCGCAAAGTCGGGAAGATCATGCTACTCACCTCAGGGCAGTTCTGCAGACTCTTCATCAGCACCAGTTGTATGCAAAGTTTTCAAAATGTGAATTTTTGCTAGAATCAGTCACCTTTTGGGCCATGTTGTTTCCAGGGAAGGGATTCGGGTTGACCCCCAAAAGATTGCAGCGGTAAAAGATTGGCCTAGGCCAACGACCCCGATAGAGATCTTGCGAAAAAAGTTTTCAAGAATTGAAATCAAGATTGACTTCGGCACCAATGTTTACCTTGCTAGAAGGTACAAAAGGGTTTGTGGTGTATTTTGATGCTTCAAGGCTTGGTTTGGGGTGTGTATTGATGCAATGTGGTAATGTAATAGCGTATGCTTCTAGGCAACTCAAGAATCACGAGAAGAATTACCCGACACATGATTTGGAGCTCGCGGTGGTTGTGTTTACATTAAAGATCTGGCGGCATTATCTTTATGGGGTCCATGTGGACGTTTTCACAGACCACAAGAGTCGTCAGTATTTATTCAAACAGAAGGAGTTGAACTTAAGGCACCGGAGGTGGTTAGAATTGAACAAGGATTATGATATGAATATTTTGTACAATCCAGGAAAGGCGAATGTGGTAGCCGACACTCTTAGTTGGAAATCCATAGGTAGCTTGGCTCATTTGGAAGCAGGTCAGAGGCTTTTGGCTCGGGAGGTTAATCAGTTGGCCAGTCTAGGAGTATGTCTTTCAGCCTCAGATGAAGGAAATGTCGTGGTGCGTAACGGAGCGGAGTCTTCTCTTATAGCGAAAGTCAAGGGAAAGCAATCCAGGGATCCAACTTTGGCATAGTTGAGAGGAGCAATTCTTAATCACAAGACTACAACATTTTCACTCGGCAATGATGACGGTGTTTTGTGGTGCCAAGGGAGGCTATGTGTTCCGGATGTTGATGTTCTTCGGGAGAGAGTTATGGCAGAGGCTAACAATTCAAGGTATACCGTACACCCAGGTTCTACGAAAATGTATCACGATCTCAAGGAGATTTATTGGTGGAATTGTATGAAAAGGGGTGTGGTGGACTTTGTGACTAGGTGTCCAAATTGTCAGCAAGTGAAAGCCGAGCATGAGAGGCCCAGTGGGTTGGCACAACTTATGGAAATACCGACGTGGAAATGGGAAGTGATCAATATGGACTTTGTGGTGGGGTTACCTCGCACTCCATGTAGGATCGACTATGTTTGGGTAATAGTGGATCGGCTCATGAAGTCGGGGTATTTCTTGCCAGTCACGTACACCGATACTACAGAACAGTACGCTCAGTTATATATCAAAAAAATAGTCAGGCTCCATGGCACTCCAGTATCTATTATCTCGAATCGGGGGCCCCAGTTCACAACTAACTTTTGTAAGAAATTTCAGCAAGGTTTGGGTACGCAGGTAAATCTCATAACAACATTCCCCCCCCACAGGCTGATGGGCAGGCAGAGTGGACCATTCAGACGCTTGAAGATATGTTACGGGCTTGTGTATTATATTGAACGGTAGCTGGGATGATCACTTGCTACTTATAGAATGTGCTTATAATAACAGTTTCCATGCTAGTATTCAAATGTCCCCATTTGAGGCATTGGACGGAAGGAGGTGTAGGTCTCCGATTGGATGGTTCGAGGTTGGCGAGGCGGAACTGCTAGGACCGGATCTTGTGCACCAAGCTATGGAATAATTTAAAGTCATTCAGGAGAGGATGAAGACTGCTCAGAGTCATCAGAAATCCTATGCGGATGTTCGTCGAAGAGATTTGGAGTTTCAAGTAGATGATTGGGTATTTTTTAAGGTGTCTCTCATGAAAGGAGTGATGCGGTTTGGGAAGAAAGGGAAATTGAGCCCAAGGTATGTCGGGCTATATAGGATTGCTCAAAGGATAGGGCAGGTGGCGTATAGGCTAGAATTTCCTCTTGAGATGTCATTAGTGCACCTGGTGTTTCATGTGTCTATGCTGAAGAAGGTCGTTGGATATCCATCTGTCATCGTGCCGGTTGAGACCATTGAAATTAATGAAAAGTTGTCATATGAGGAGATTCTGGTTGCTATTCTTGATAGGAAAGTTCATAGGTTGAGGATCAAAGATGTCACTTCGGTTAAGGTATTATGGCGGAGTCAACAAGTCGAAGAAGCCACGTGGGAAGCGGAAAATGAAATTAAAGAGAAATATCCCCACTTGTTTGAATAAGTCCGGTAGTGGTTTTGAAAGTTGTCATCTCTAAGCAATTACATTGGTGTCAAATTTTGTGCAAGAACACTCCACTTCCCTAATTACACTACTATTGTGACCTCTCAAACTTTGTGCCATAAATGTATATGTTGTTGTGATTAGTTGGATCATGTGCAACTCCTTGAAATAGCTTAATTATGTGCAACTCATTGAAATAGATGAATTATGTGCAACTCATTGTAATAGCTAAATTATGTGCAATTCATGTGATAGTTAAATGATATGCAAGTTTGTGGTGTTAACTAAAATAGGTATAGCATGTTGAAGTAATTGAATTGCATACGACTTGTTGAGGTAGCCCAAATATATGCGAGTTGATGGAGTGACTAGTAATGTGTGGAATTGGTTAAACATGTGTTTTGGGAGCTCTCTGACAGGTGGATAGGCCTATATTCAAATGAAACTCTGGCGAAATTTTCATAAATCGTCGGAGTTAATGGAAATTTGGGGGTTGGTTTATTTTGTATTTTTCCTACTCTAGTGATTCCTCGATCCTCATACGAGGACGAATGATTTTAAGTGGGGGAGAATGTAAAGACCCGTAAAATTTTATGGCTAAAAATAATGCCCAAATAGGTCCCCATGTTGTTATAACTGTAGAAATTCTTAAAACAAACCCTTTTTGATTAAAAAGTACCCCGGGACTTAAAAGATATAATTTTCCAGATTTGCACAGGTTTGCGGTTCAGTATGCGATCGCAGATCAGGTATGCGGACCGCATAGTGGTCACATACTTGGACAGTTTGCTGTCCATTCTGAGGACAGCTATGTGGCCTAGAATGCGATCGCATTTCACGAATGCGGACCACATAGTTGTCGCATTCTTGAAACTTGATTTTTGCGGAGGGAGTTATATGACACACTATGCGATCGCATAACAGGTACGCAGACCGCATAGTGGTCGCATACCTGGACTGTCCGGTTTCTTTTTGGCCCATTTGAGGGCCATTTATGCGATAGGAATGCGGACCGCATAGCAGGAATGCGATCGCATTCCTTACCGCATTTCTGCTTCGGGACTTGAAAAATTCTAATTTTTATACCCGACCCCAAGTTCATTAAACAACTTACCCCCTTCCATTTTAATGATTTTCTGAACAAAATAGAGAGAGGGAAGAGAGAGTTCTTGAGAGAGAAGGTTCCATCTTCAACCAAAATTGATTCTTCACTATCACTCCGGCCGGGAAGTTGTTGAGTAATTGTTATCTTCTTCACTCTAAGAGGTGAGTCCCCACCCCATTTCCTTTTAATTCTCAGATTTTGTTAAAAAAGGTAGAACACATAAATTTATTCTTGGAGATAAAAGCAGATAGCTTGCATGAATGTAAGTTAAACTGCCTAATCTAGTAAAGGGAAACTAGTTTGGGTAATTATTCACAAAAAAGGGGTTAGTAATCTAAGGGGTCACATAGCGTTCGATAAAATGCTTAAATGAGTTCGAGTTATGGTTATGGTTCCTAATTCTAAGTGAAATATGTCACATTGTAGAATAGATTGACGGTGCTAGACGGTCCTGTGATTTGTGATAAAAAAAATTAAATGGGAATTCCGTTTAAAGTTATGTATGGCTAACTTTAATCTTCGTAGAGTCACCTTGTTGGTGTCCGAGCATTCGGTATGGGTTTTTGGCTTATGAATATGTGAATCGATTGTTCTAATGTGTTGAGGCGTAAGATTTTGTTCTCTGGTTGTCCTAGTTGATTACCATGCCACCATGCTATATCAGATTGTGAAAAGGTGATTCTTTGTGCTTATTCTATCATGTGCAAAGCTCATTAAATGTTGAATTTATCGGTATGAGAGGACGTGCTTCCAAGTGAAGGAAATGATAATGAATCCAATTGTTGAATGTACCTAAGTGCTAAATGTTGTGTAGTAAATAATGGAAAGGAAATATGGGTTTATCTAATTGAACTATATGTTGATGGTATGACGTATATGACTCACCATTTGGTAAAGATTGTTATGGCCTTGACTTCACATGGTTATTTGGTTGTTACGAATGTATATTCTTGATGACGAAAATCCTTGTGATTGAATTGATTGGTTGATATTGCTATAAAATGTAATTGTACAGTGGGATCGTGTAGCACGCCACAATAGAATTGTAAGGTGGGATCGGGTTGCACGCCGCAACAGAACTGTACGGTGGGATCGGGTTGCATGCCACAACAGAAGTAATAAAGGGTGTAATGTGATGGTGAGATGGGATCGGGTTGCATGTCGCAACAGAAGAAATAAGGGTGGAATATAATTTTAAGGTGGGATCAGGTTACACGCCGCAACACGGGAACAATTGAAATAAGAAAATGTGAAAACCTCATTTGTGATTCTATGTATCCTTGTGCGTTATTTGTTTGGGTTTCTTTAACTGCCTCTTATATGTGTATTGCTTGATTTTACATAGATTAAAGTTTGTCTATATATGCTAGTACTATTCAATGGTACTAACGTCTTTTTTCCCGGGGGCGCTACATCTTTTATATGGATGTAGGTAGTTCTATAGCAGGTACCTCGATCCGCCGATAGTGGGACCTCCTCTTCATCTCTTCAACAGTTTTGGTGAGCCCCATTTCCTCTCGGGGTCGTGTGTGGACCATATCATTCTCTTTTCCTTATGTTGAAAAAGGTATAGTCGGGGCCTTGTTACCGGAAAGTCTATGAAAACTCCTAGTACTCTTAGAGGCTCCGTAGACAGTGTGTGGGTTATATATATCTATATTTTGGGTAGTAGTTGTAATTACTCGGAATCGTGGTCCCGTGATGGAAATATTGTGTTTAGTTTGTATAATTTTGGGATCATCAAAGGATTGAAGATTTAAAAGAGAAAATTTGAAATTTTGTTGTAAATTCATTATAAATTTTTATATTGTGCACGGGGTAACGCGTTGGGTAGGAAAGGCAATCCAGGTACGCTTTATTGGAATCATCCAGTTAGGTGCCGGTCTCGTCCCTCGATTTTGGGGCGTGACAAATCAGACTTCCTGATTTACTTAGTTGATTAAACTCTTTAGTTTCATCTTCCTTCTTCAGCCTTTATGTAGGCTTAAGCTATGTTCCGATTTGCGGCTCCTGGTATTAGTTATTACTTTACCCTTTCATGGGCACTACAGAATATCCATGATACAATCTTCTAACAATTCAATCCTTTGTCTATGCCCTAGGATTCATTCTTTTAACTTATACCGGAGTCCTCTACGGCTTTGTGAATGTCAACATATATACTGCATGGATAATACTCCGAACTCTTAAATATGTTCATAACATAACTAACTCTGGATCATTAATCGAACAATTCTTTTCATTCCTTCTCAACTTTCTTTAACTGCAAGCGATTGCTTTTCTTGGTCGTTTTGCCACTTGTTGCATGCATACTTAACTTATCTTAGTGCCCATACATATTGGAATTACATACAACTCATATCATCTTGAACATCGCTTCTGATTTTTTTACTCCCGTCCATTAGCCACGGTAGGTGCCACTTCCTTATGAAGTGCATACATCGTTGTTGTGAGATTGTTGTTATAAGATCACTTCCTCTTTGCTTCACTGGGCTTAGGTTGAAGCCTTCCTCCTTACTTCCTCAGCTATTGTTTCATTGTAGTACTTAGGGAGGACCCTCTAACTCTTGTAATGTTGCGAGCTTTTTATATTGCATACTCGAAGAAGTTTTTGATGTTCTTACTCGCCTATAAATGTCTGTAGTAACATACCTATGTGCACCTATGTACGTGCGATTGCTTCTAAACTGAAGTTTTGACTGTCTTCCCAGTGGCATTCTCTTTTATTTCTGTAATACTCATATGATACCTTTAACACCCTAATTCCTATCTGAATATTTCTCAAGGGTTCTGAAGTCATATCTACGAGACTGAATTCCTCATGTCGAGGTTCACTATGTTTATCTTGCATGATTTGCTGATTTGTCTGTAACCTCTTGTCTAGCCATGACTAGGCTCTTATCGAATCAACTACTAATTACTCGTTGGCCCATACCCATATAAATATCCTCTAAAATCTTTCTTCGGTTATTTTCTTTGTCCAACTTGCCTTTTGTACTGGCTCCTTACTTATCAATAGCATTTCGGGCAGGAACCTTTACTTCTTTTCCTTGGCGTCGTGATTGCTTAATGTTCTAGAATCGTGGGACATATGTAGGAGCTGAATAAGTGAAATATCATTCCTTTTACGTTTTTACCCCGTTCTTCCTTAACCATTCCATGATTATTGGAACCACTTAATTCTGACTTCATGGCCTATCACTCCATATCCCCCCCCCCCTTTTAGGGAAGTACTAAGAGTTGGAGCTACAATAATCTACCTATATATGTTTTACCTCTTCCTCTTAGGCGTCTTTTCACATCATCGATGACCCTTACTCGCCTTGCGGTAATCCTTCCGTACCAAGGATAACAAATTTACTTACTCGCGGGGGTCACACTTAGTATTACTGGCACATACAGTCCCTTAAGCTTAACTTTTCTCACATTGCTTACTTTAGGGAAGCGTCTTCCTGAATGACCTTTAAAGGTTATTCTTTTGTCGTCCATTCTATTATCATTGGAACGCAATATAAAATTCTCATGATACCGACTATTATCAATCACTCAGTCCCTGATTCATGTTAAGTGTATCATGTTCACGTATCCATAATGGTTCTATTACTCTGGGGTCTAACTTTTCCTTTTCGTAATCGCGTTAGAGTTACAAACTTATTTCTTGAAATGAGGATATGACTGTATGGCCTATACTCTTTTGTTCCTAACACATGGCACCTCTCATTTCTTCCTTCACTCGACTATAGATTCTGTAATACTGATAATCTTCATCAACTGGGTGCCTCATACCCTTCTTCACCTTGCTTCTTTTACTTGATGAAACATGTGTCTCCCTCATTATTCCTTTTTACCGTAAGAGTGGATAGTCATTCTTTCCTTAGGGATCCTTATCAAGAATCTTACACATCTTAGTATACACATAATTTTATGAATACCTCATATTTATCCATCATAAACATGAAGCAAAAATTGAGTTCCTTTGACTCAACTCTTCTACAACTATATCTCTTACCAATCATCTTTTTGGATTTAGGTATCATCGTAATGTGAATAAGATAGAGTTTTAGGAAATGAAGTTCTTACAACCGAGCTCTACCACACGATCTAGAGTAGGAAGCAAGAGTGACAGTCCTAAATGCCATACAACCTCCTGCTTATAAGTGCGGTGCACGACACACCCACAAACAAGACTCTACTAGACATGGCTTATAGACTCCCTAGGATAGAACTACTCTGATACAACTTTTGCGATGCCCCGAACATGGGGGCGAGACCGGCACCCGGTGCTGCATCTACCCTTGTGTATCAACCTGCGACTAAGGAACTCTAAACATATAATGTCATACTTTGTCCATGGGCCACATTGTAAGACAACTGCGAACGCTGACTAAATATTAATATAAAGCTGGGCCGACAAGGACTTCATAACTACTACAGCTGGCAAACCAACAAAATATACATAAACGGCCTGCCAGCAACATACTGCACTAACTGACAGGATATGTCTACAAGCCTCTACTGGTGGATATACTGTGATCGGAATAGCTCCCCGACCTACTCACAACATATATATATGTGTGTGTGTGTGGTTTTGTGTGTGTGTGTGTGTACATATATGTACATAAAGATCTAAACCCAGTAACTTCGGAAGACATGGAGCTTACCGATCAAGGAAGAACTCGGGCAACACTTAATTATGAAGTCTACCCGTTTGTCTGTTTGAACCTGCACACATGAGATGCAGAGCCACTAGAAAAGGGACGTCATAACGAAATAATGTACCGAGTATATAAGGTAATATACTGAAAGTTGAAACTGAACTGATAATATAATAAGTGAAAGAAATTGTAAGTCAAAGATAATCTGAACATATGCTTACCTGCTGATACTGACTCAACTCTCTCAATGTAGTAAGTAAAATAATTGTCCCCCCTATAAGGCTCGGTATATATATATATATATATATATATATATATATATATATATATATATATATATATATATATATATATATATATATATATATATATATATATATAACTGCTATGCAGTAGTAGTCTCTCTCATAGGCTCTCGACCATACTAGACTCTGTATCTCGACCAACTGGGCTCGCTCATAGGTGCTCAGCCACAGTTGGCTCGATATATAATTTACCATCTGATCTGAGGTTGCCCAATAGGGGCATGCCCATCGATTATAACTCGATGGTAATGAAAATATTGTTATACTGTATATATAGACTCTCTGCTCTCTTGACTAGAAAAAGAAAATACTCAATTGAATATGAAGTCGTGATAAGGAGAATATAGTAACTTACAAGACTAGAAAAATATATGTAAATTACGGGATATGATTTTTTCTTTATGCCTCGTTATCAAACTCGTGTAATTACGAGATCATGCAAAATGAAGGAAAGGCTTAGCCTTAACATACCTGGAGTAGGTAAAAAATCTGTATGATATTCTTGGAAAAGATTGCACAGTACTCCTTTAGAGCCATAAATTTTAACGTTGCTAAGTTTCTAATAATTCTTGTTAGAATCGATTTGGTCGCAAGAATTTTGTTTGAAAACACGTATGAAATCTCTAACATTCTGATTGTACTAACATTGTAGGAATTTTGTTAGAACTTTCATTGGTAAGGATCCAAATATCTCATCTGATTGTTGTCCTTGTATTCAAAATAATAAGAATGAAAGTTTTTTGTACACTACTTACAAGTCTTTGCATTTTAATTATGAGAAAGTGAGGTGTCTTTGTTCTTGACATATTACTTGCCAACTACTCAAAAATAAGTAATAGTCATGTTATCAAGAAGTGTCTTGCTACACGTTTTGGGGGTGGGGGTATTTTAAATCTTTATCCACTTATTAGGTGATTAGATAATGTCTCGTTATCCGGTAATTAACTAATTACCCGCATAATTTAGAATTATCTCAACTTACTTAAAATACTACTCCTTTTTAACACACCTTATACACCTCACTATCATGGCCATGTGGTACCGTATATTGTACTAGTCTATAAATACCGGGTATTATAGCTCGGACCGTATTTTATCCCAAATTGACAAACATCAACGAAACTCATTTTCTTCGATTTGCTTGCCTTGTCACCTTTACGAATTCACTTATCCCTTATTTGAAATAGCATAATAATTATAATTCCAAAATAATCTCATTCCCGAGCTTACGTCGATTAACTTACGACGAAACTTTAACGTACCAAAAATGCGGGATGTAATATCTCATTTTCGAGGTTTAATCAGTTTACTTATGGCGTACTTTCATGTACGAAAACATGGGGTGTAACACCTCAGGTATTAAACCCTAGTTTCTTTCTCTCTCTAATTTTCATCTATCTACTCTAATTCATGCACCCACAAACAAAAACAAAACACAGAAGAAAAACATAGGAAAAAAATTGACCTGATTTGAGTATGGGGTTGGTGATTTGTGAAAGATTGCATTAGGTATTGTTAGGCTGAGCATAAAATTGACTTGATGTTCAGTGTGTGTAATGGTCAATGTTCCATAAGGTTTCCTGTGAGTGCATTTTATGTGGAGAAGATGATCTATTCGGTCTGCATAACTGTGCGGTCCGCAGAATCTTGCATGATTGGGTGTTGTGGAAACAATTGTGATGTGGACTCTACGGCCACAGAATTGGTTTGTCAACCGCATAATGGTTGCAGAAATAGCAAGGTTAAGCTATGTTTCAAAGTTCAAAATGTGCCCGATTCTGCAATCGCAAACTTGTTCTATGACCACTTCTGCGGCTCACATAACTTTTTTCTTATGATAGGCATGTTTTGCGTTGTGTTTTGCGGTCCGCAGAGTTGTTCTGCGATCCCATAAATGCTCGCAAAACATTTTGTGTCTCTCATTTCTCTGCCATATGTTACACATGCCTTACCACGTACTCACTTCTCGTTAATTGGCAGGAATGGCACCAAAGAAATTCCCTAGCATCGCGAGCAAACAGCACTCGATGAAAGAGACGGGCATCAACTATAAGCCCACAATTACATCAATCCCAACACAAACGGCCTGGAACATGCAAAAATTCATCTGAGCGTGCCTCTCAGTCTGAAGAGGAGGAGCACTGATTGACCTTATGTCACCAATTGAACTTCAGGCCGAAGCACGCAGAGAGAGTTGTGAGGATCTCCAGTTTGGGATCACCGGCTCTTGGAATCTGTACTAAGATGTCCCGGCAAAAAGAAAGATCCTCGAAGAAAAGCAGTTGAGTTTGAACTGTCTTATAGAACACTATCTCTATATTCTAGAAAACATCCATAGAAGGGATGGGAGTTCTTCACTAAGGTTCCGGGGGAGTACAATGAGACGGTTGTTAGGGAAGTTTATGTTGCATATGTTGCATCCACGAACTCAGAACAAAAGAGAAACCAATCAATGATGCATATTTTAAGGAGTTGAAATACTCCTTTGTCTCTATCCGAGTACTTGAAACACTATATGATCCCGACTCAACTAATGATGCATATTCCGATGATTGGGAGCAAGGCATGCCAAAATTTGATGCAAAGATGGCAAATAAGGAATCTGAGCATGCTTGGGTAGCCTCTGTCATAGCCAATGGAACTCCATCCTTGATTGCACCACGCCAGAACATTCACAAGAGGGATTTCACTCAAGAAGGTCGGTATTGGATAATTTTTGTGTGTTCTTGTATAATTCCTACGAGAAACGGGACCGACATCAACCTAGAGAAGGCAATCCTAATTGCTTTTATCATGTCGGGTATCAAAATTGATTTGGGACAGTTTATATTCCCTGAGATTGGGGTCCGGGAAAACCAAAAAGAAACCTCGCTCCCTTTTCCATGCTTAATCCATGCTTTGTGTGAATATGCAGAGGTTCCTACGTTCCCCAAAATGACCGCATATTAAAAGTTGTTCAGGACATTGACATCATTCGGCACAATGATGCTTCAGAGAAGGTGGTCAAAGATCCACCAGAGCAATCACTCACTGTCCCTCTGACCTTTGCTGCCTCAACAACATATGTTTCCTTATCAGTGTCAGACACTTCTTCAGCACCAGCTACCTCCACATCCACTCCCAGACCAGCCAGTGTGACACCACCTGTCTCACTGCCTGCAACCTCTAAGCTTGGTCTGCTGGCACAACATACAAATTCCAAAGTAGAAAATTGACTAAAGAACTTCCATCGCTCATCCAGCAGGCATTGGCCCCGCGCCAAACCTCAATATGTTATCCTCAAAAGCAATATCTATCATATGAGAATCGACTCAAACACTTTGAATCTCGACTTGAGAAGGTTGAGCGAGTTGGAGTTGGGGACATGCCTCTACTCAAAAAACATGTAGCTGAGCTGTAGTTGGAGCTGCATAAGATGTAGACACTGGAGTTTGACTTGACCACCCTACTTCCAGTGGAAGGGGAGCAGGGCACTAGAACCTCCCAAGTGCCAAGCCTTGGTCTGGATTTCACAAACCTCATGTCAGCTTAGGAGGAACACGGTACTGACATCTCACAAGATTCGGGTTCTGTTTCACACACCAATGATTATTCAGATGATGAATCTGGAGAGTCTCATGAAGAAACTTATAAGGAGTGGATATTTGAAGAGGGTGATGATCAGAGGGGCAATAGAGGCAAACAAGTTTTTGTTTCTACAGATGAATTGGGTAAGGAGGAGGCTGATGTGCAGACAGCTATCGCACACTCCCTTGCAGATATGGTTTCCAAAACTACTAACACAACCACACAATCATCATCGTATGAGGCAAGAAGCTCCCAGGTCCCGGACCCCACTTCGCAACTGGCAGAGCTTCCTACTTTTGTCATAAACACCACTGTCGAGTTAGAGGATCCACGCACTGCCTCCATAGTGTCATGTGTTGGCCCCACGACCGCATCAGATATTCCAACACATTCAAGCACCTAGTGCACCCTAGGAAGCCCCTAAAATTTGCTCTTAATTTTTCGATGCATTGGGGACAATGCATGCTCTTATGTTGGGGGTGGGGTAGTCGACTTTTGCAACTTCTATATAAACTTTAGTATTAATAGTGTAGACAAAAGAAAGTATAAAAGAACATAATATGATGAATAAATATCATAATTCATGTGCCTGGATTGGTACAATAACATGCTAAAGTGTAGGCAGGTGCAAAGTGTGCTTTCATAGCTCAACTAGGCAATTTCATCACAGAAATAGCAATTACCAAGTTTATCCAAAGAATTAGCCTCTTCCCAGCCTCAAACATGGCTCAAATAGTTCACAACAATGTTACAAATATGAGAATCATTATAGCTTAAAGCTTAACAGTCAATTCTAGGTATATCATAGCCTAAGCACTACCCCTAGCATGGATAAATACCATGTTTCTCGCACATGGGCTCAAACCCCACACAAATACGCACCCATATCACGTAGCTATCACAAATAATTCCGGCACCTAGTACTTCAACAAAGTATAAATAGGATACTTACCTCAAACAAGCTAAACAACACACTAGAAACTCCATCCCATGCGACTCAACCTCCGAATAGCCCCAAACTAGCCAAAAGCAACTCAAAAATATCAAATCATGGCGATAACGGTCGAATCTTTAATCAAATACTCAAAGTCTACAAAAAAGTCAATTGGGGCCTGCATCTTAGAACCCGACAAAAATTACAAATTCAAACAACACATTCTAATACGAGACCAACAAAACTAATTTCATCTAATTCCGACTCCAAACCGATGTTCAAAACGACATTATTCACTTTAGAAAAGTTTTTGATAAAACCCCAAATTATTCAATCAAAATATGGATTAATTCAAAACTGAACTTTTGTAATCATGTTAAATGTCACGCCCCAAAATCGAGGGACGAGACCGGCGCCTAACCGGATGATCCTGGTCAAGCGGACCTAGATTGGCTTTCCTGCCCAATGTGTTACTCCGTGTTTATGATATACAATATTCCATATGAAATAGCAAATTAAACCAAAGCATGGACTTACAACTTAAGTTCATTTCTCCTTTTAACATTTTAGCATTTGATAATCCCAAAAGATACAAGCTACATGCAACATTTTCGATTCAGTCCATGATTACGAGTAAATACAACTACTGCCCAAAACATATGTATATACAACCCACATAGTGTCTACGGAGCCTCTAACAATAGTAGGAGTTTACATAGAATTGACGGCGACAAGGCCCCGACTATACCTTTAAAGACACAACATATACAAAAGAAGATGATATAGACTACACACGGCCCCAGGAGGAAATGGGGCTCACCAGAACTGCTGAAAGGATGAAGAGCAGGAACCACTATCGGTGGTCAAAACTACCTGCTATAGAACAACCTACATCCATGTAAAAGATGTAGCGCCCCCGGAAAATGGACGTTAGTACCATTAAATAGTACTAGTATGTATGAACAAGCTTCATTCTATGTAGAATCAAACAATACACAAATAGAGGACAGTCAGGGAAACCAAACAAATACCACACAGAAATACAGAAAATCACAAATGAAGGTTTCACAGTTATTTATTTCAATTTTTATCTGTTGCGGCGCGCAACTCGATCCCACCGTACAGTCACATCTCACCCTTTATTGCCTCTCCACCCTTATTACTTTGTGTTATTGCGCGCAACCCGATTCTACCATACAATCACATTTCACCCTTATTACCTCTGCACCCTTATTACTTCTCCCACCGTACAATCACATTTCACAGCAACAACCACCAAAAATTAAATCACAAGAATCTTCATCATGAAGAACATAAGCTCATATCAACCAATAACTATGTGAAATCAAGGCACAATGATCCTTACCAATCAGTAATTCATATATGGTGTTGCCACAATCATTTAACTCAATAAAATCAGTCCATATTTACTTTCATCATTTGCTACACAGCCTTTAGCACTTTTATACGTTCAACAATTTAATTAATAGCAACATCAACCAACAATTCAATCACAAAGATTCTCGTCATCAAGGATATTCATTCATAACAACCAAGTAACCATATGAAACCAAGGCCACAGAAATCTTTATCAAACAATTAGTCATATACGGTATGCCATCAACATATAGCTCAATTAGTTTATCCACGTTTTGTTTCCATTATTTACTACACAACATTTAGCACTTAGATACATTCAACAATTGGATGCATTATCATTTCTCTCGTTTGGTAGTACATCCTTGCATACCGATGTATTAAGTAGTTAACGAGCTTTGCACATGATAGAGTAAGAAAAAGGAATCACCCTTTTTACAATCTCATATAGCATGTGGCATGGCACTCAACTAGGACAATGAGAGAATAGAATCTTACGTCTCAACACATTAGAAAAATCAATTCACATATGCTCAAGCAAGAGACTCAAACCAAATGCTCGGACACCAACAAGGTGACTCTACAAAGATAAAAGTTAGCCATACATACCTCAAGTCGGAATTTCCCCTTAATATCTATTCATAAACCACCGACCTTCTATCTCCTTCACTCTAATTTACAATATGACATGTTTAAACTTAGAATTAGGAATCATGAACTCATTTGGGTATTTTATCAAACACTATGTGATCCCTTATATTAATAAACCCTTTTTATTGAAAGATTACTCTAACTTACTTCCCTTTACTAGGTTATTGTAAGTCAATCACATGCATGGACTATTTCTAACCCCATATTACATTTTTGATCTCATAATCTCACATATAAAATATTAGAAGTAGGACTTCGGAAGATAGTGAGCTAGAGATTAGCAAGCTTGATTCTTGAGGATTTGTGCAAGATTGATGATTAGGAGGCTAGGTTCCCTCTTTATCTCCCTAAAATGCTCTCACCTCTCTCTAGATTTAGTGTAAAAATAGTCCCCAGTGAAGCCCCAAATCTTATTTATCAGAGTCGGTTCGGATATGAAAAGTTCCAAAATGACCCCAGAAGTCAATTATGCTATAGCATAATCGACAGCATAATCAACTATGCTATAGCATGATCAACATGCAACAACATAATGTTCTTTCCGGATTCTGCCCCATTATGCGACACAAATGCGGTCCGCATAGTCGTTTTGCGATCGCAAAAATGGTCGCAAATCCAGCCTTTGGTAATTTGATCATAACTTTTTGTAGGAATGTCCAAATGATGAACGGTTTGAATAGTTGGAAACTAGAATCAAAGAACTTTCATTTTATAGTTATTCATCACATAATACCTTATATATCATTAGATATGCTCGTTCAAAGTGTGGACTGGTGCAAATAACTCTGGAATTTTAGCCTGTTATGAAATTTTCCCATTTGTCTTAGACTTAGGCTTCCCCTTGGACCTCACATCACTTATTATATGACTCAAACACTTATTCACCACATCCAATTCATTTACATCATATTTAAAGCACATATAATATTAATTAGTCTACCTGGCACCCCGAAATCCTATATTGCTTAGCAAAATTTTTCGGGGCCTTACATTCTCCCCCGTTTAGGATCATTCATCCTCGAATGAGAGGTAGAGCTTGACACAAATACCTAACATAACATATCTCTTTTCTATCCTACCTCAAGTCCCTAAATTTTGACTAACTCCCAAACGTTTTTAGAAATTTCGGCAGCATTTCCTTTGTAACTAGGCCTATCCACCTGTTAGAGAACCACCAAAACCATCTTAAAAAATCATCAATAACTCGACAAAGAACCACAATGTATATTCCCATAACACTAATCTCAGCATCACAAGAACTCATTACCATAATGACACCTGAACATAGACTGAACATTTTTAGATCATAACACCTATAAAGTACCTTTCAAGTCAAAACTAACAATCAAGCAATAATATTTTCCTTCCAAGACACTTTCGTCCTTCAAGGTGGCCTCCTCAACTTACAAGATTTTCCATAACACATTCTCGGAAACAATCCCAACCCCTAAACTTACCTAACAAGGATGATACCTAGATACCTTGTATAAAGTTAACTACCCCATAACTTCACCTTCAATAATCTACACCAAAATGATACACAAAGGATCTTCCAACTACCTTCTTAGACATAGATATATGAAACACAAATACATGAGAAACATCATACCCCTAGTGCAACCTAATGGGAAATGCACTTATGTACCTTCATTATCAATTCACATAACATCTACCTGGGAAAAATTTGAGAATGATCGGTTCACCCTCCTGAATTCTGAATCTCTATGCGAGCACCCAAACTAAACATGTGGTGACCTTCACGATTACTGTAATATGTGCTATAATAAATTGACAATAAAATTACCTACTGAATATGTGTGATCTCAGGGTGACTTTCTCACGTTTGAACATTCAATACCAAATAAATCTAATACATAAAGAGCAACGAAGTTCAAATTGGGCTGGAATTACTCAGGAACCCATTAACGTGCTGAGCGGAGTATTTCATGAGGTTATATGCTAAGAGACACGAGGATTTCTATTAATGAGGATGACATGGTTTAATCCAGGTGACTACATCAATTACCAGATAAATGAAGCATAGTTGTGACTACTATTCTTAGATGAGGTTGATACCATGTACGTGAACTTGAGATTATAAAGAACTGATCAAGTGTGATAGACCAGTTGTTTCCCTGAGTGTAAGGCAAGTAGTTGAGCTCAAATGGTAAGACTCTTACAACATGGGTGTGATTGAGGCCGCAAATGAAATACGTGGAATTTGATTTCACTCCTAGTAATAAGCGACACAAGGACTCTATGCCACAAGTGCATAAGGATGGAAAAGAAGTCATCTACTTATGGGATTATCATAATTCAAACAATCTGACCCTTCCTAAGGTGGGGAATTCCAGAGGTAGTGAAAATTTCCCATACATGACAACAACGTTGTCAATGATCCTAGAAGCCGAGTGAGCAGGAAGCCACATAACCTCATCAAATCCGACCCATTTAAGACTTTTGAAAAGGAGACACACTTTGGTTTGAAATCATGTCAATTTAAGCTTGAACTTTAAGGAGAATCATTACTTTTGGAACCCATGAGACAAACCCTCGTAGCCCTAGAAAATCATCAACAATGTCGAGAAAGTACTTAAAATCATTACGAGTTAGTGTAGAATAAGGCCTTGAAGTGACCATATGAATAATTATGAAAGGGTGAGAATTATTGATGCACTTATCGGAGAAGAGTAACCCGAGTTATCTAGTCACATGGACAAGCAAAGCAGGTGGATGATTGTTTAGGAGAAAACCTCACAAGGATTGCGAGCAATATCTTTTTATCCTAATAGAAGGAACATACCCCGACCCTTTATGCCATAAGGCATAAAGTTAGATTCACAAGGAGAGTTACCAGATGAAAATAGATAGTAAGGCAGCACAACTAAGAGCATCATTTGGAATCAACAAGCTTAAACAGAGTTGAAGACATTAGAAGTCTGTAGTAAAGGGGAAATGTGCCCACTCTCAGGGCACTTGTAGATTACATAAAAGTGAGGTTAATTAAGTCAGATCATATAGTTGGATATCTATTCGAGAAGTTGAGATACTATCGCATTGGTGATTACGGGTAAACAACACATGATGCACGACAAATGAAAGGAAGGCGAGAGAGCTTATAGAAGTGGCCTTTACATTGCAACTACTAGGAAGGGTGGTAATATATGGGATCACGTGAAGCTAAAAAATATTTGAAAGAAGATCTATGTATGTAGTCACATGATGTATACCTCCAGAACTCAAAAATCCAACTATGACTAGCGACTCTACTTCACAATGAAGCTCCACAACACCCTTCTACAAAAACCATGATGTACTTGAAGTGAAGTAGGAACCCATGTAATTTGTGGTATTTATTAATTGACCATATATCTAGAAGTATTTTAAAATTAGAGCTACTCTTTCTAGTTCAGAGTTCAACCTTTAAGGATAGTACTTCTAAGGGAATATGATTGAGAAGGGATAGTATAACCGGTAGTGAATGAAGCAGGCTCGTAGTTAAAGTAAGAGGATGGATTGACTTGTCCCCACCACCTATAATCCCATATCCTTGTTTAGTTATGTCAGAATATTGAAAACTCCAGTAATATCATAGGACCGAAAACTAGTTAGCCAGAAAATAAAGGTATTCTTACATCTATCCCATTTTCTAGATTTAGCGGAATTGGTACAGAATTAGGGTGGATCACCATTGATAAAAGAAATTATATTTTTAGATACCAAGGACACAATTATGCTGTTCTTCAGCCCTTGAGATTAGAACTGAGGAATGGGTCAACAACTAGGGAATGGCCGGGTATGTTAGACTAGCTAGTCAAAAAAAAGAACTTGTGGTTTTAAGAGTAACTCAATAGCTTCACGGCTAGTGGAGCCACTACAAACATCAAAAAAATCAGCTGGATTTGCAACAACATGGAGCAATTAACATATAACGACACTTAAACAAGTATTATGCAATCCAAAGGAGGAGAGAAAATGCTCATCTTCCTTTAATAAAAGAAGAACAATCTTCAAGAATAAGATGAGCAACAAGAATAAGTAGCACGATCCAGCTACATGGAGGCTCAACGGCCCCTAGCTTCGATGGAGATTTTAATAGTGTTTAAACCAAATTCAGAAAATAACCTGTCGGGTAATGAGGGAGATTCTCGCCAAACAAACAAAAATCTTGCCGATTCTGACCACTAGGCCAAAATGAAAGCCTCAACAAAGATAGAGTGAGGGAACTACCATATTAGAGATGATGATGACACAAGGCAAGATCTTCACTATGACACAATGTCAACATTCAGATGATGCAAAAACTTGAAGAAAAATGTCCTAGGATTTCGAATAGAGAAGAATAATTGGTCAAGAGAAAATATCCTTTTAATTTGTGCGAAAATATTAGAATTGTCCATTCATTCATTCGGGAAGAAATTCTTCGGGTATAGTCCCTTCTTAGAGCTTAGAAATTCGTGTTGGAAATGGTATTCTATAGCTACAACTCAACCCAAGGACATGCTTATAGAGCTCGATGTCCTAAGAGATTGCATATAAGAAAATTTACGGTGGGGTGGATTCACGAAATATTGGATCTCGTTCAAAGAGTAGGTGCATGCAATGATTTGTGACTCAACATTTATTAAGACCGTGCCTATGAAAATTCTTCAATATGGATGTACATATACAACAAGAATAAGTTGGTTGTGCTAAGGAGTGACCTACTTGGTGACTTTAGGTTGATAGGGCAATAGTTGAATGGATGCCCCTCGACTTCACATCCGTAACGTACGCTGGTACCATACTGATATACTAATGATTTGGTGGTGTAGTGACATCAATACGGACAAGGGAACCCCACTTTTAGCGATAGGGTCTACCAACCCCTCCACAACTCAATATATTCTCCTAACAAGCCCTTGGGCAATCCCTTCGGACTCAATGGTGGGATCCATTTCTCCTCATGGCTTCAAACACTCGGATTATGGTATCACGATTACTCATTTTGAGAGTAAGGTTTGGAGAGAAAACTAACTCCCTTACTTAAGCTCTATCGCACGATTGGAGTATCAAAGAAGGGTGAAATTCCAAAATGTCCATATAGCCCCCTAATTATAGATGTGGTCAACAACACACCGATAAGAATGGATCTATAGACACGGCTCCGAAACATCCTAGGACACTTTAAAACCTTAGGCTATGATACCAAGTTTGTCACGCCCCAAAACCGAGGGAGGAGACCGGCGCCTAACCGGATGATCCCGGTCAAGCGGACCTGGATTGCCTTTCCTGCCCAATGCGTTACCCCGTGTTTATGATATACAGTAATCCATATGAAATAGAAAATTAAATCAAAGCATGGACTTACAACTTAATTTCATTTCTCCTTTTAACATTTTAGCATTTGATAATCCCAAAAGCTACAAGCTACATGCAACATTTTCGATTCAGTCCACGATTACGAGTAAATACAACTACTGCCAAAAATATACATATACAACCCACATAGTGTCTACGGAGCCTCTAACAATACTAGGAGTTTACATAGATTTGCCGGCGACAAGGCCCCGGCTATACCTTTAAAGACACAACATATACAAAAGAAGATGATATAGACTACACACTGCCACGAGAGAAAATGAGGCTCACCAGAACTGCTGAAAGGATAAAGAGGAGGCACCACTATCAGCGATCGAAACTACCTGCTATAGAACAACCTACATCCATGTAAAAGATGTAGTGCCCCCAGCAAAAAGGACGTTAGTACCATTGAATAGTACTAGTATGTATGAACAAGCTTCATTCTAAGTAGAATCAAACAGTACACAAATAGAGGACAGTCAGGGAAACCAAACAAATACCACACAGAAATACAGAAAATCACAAATGAAGGTTTCACAGTTACTCATTTCAATTTTTTATCTGTTGCGGCGCGCAACCCGATCCCACCGTACAGTCACATCTCACCCTTATTACCTCTCCAACCTTATTACTTCGTGTTGTGGCGCACAACCCAATCTCACCGTACAATCACATTTCACAGCAACAACCACTAACAATTAAATCACAAGGATCTTCATCATGAAGAACATAAGTATATATCAACCAATAACTATGTGAACGCAAGGAACAATGATCCTTACCAATCAATAATTCATATATGGTGTTGCCACAATCATTTAACTCAATAAAATCGGTCCATACTTACTTTCATCATTTTCTACACCACCTTTAGCACTTTGATACGTTCAACAATGTAATTAATAGCAACATCAACCAACAATTCAATCAAAAAGATTCCTATCATCAAGGATATTCATTCGTAACAACCAAGTAACCATATGAAATCAAGGCCACATAAATCTTTATCAAACAGTGAGTCATATACGGTATGCCATCAACATATAGCTCAATTAGTTTATCCACGTTTTCTTTCCATTACTACACAACATTTAGCACTTAGATACATTCAACAATTGGATTCGTTATTATTTCTTTTCATTTGGTAGTACATCCTTGCATACCGATGTATTTAACAGTTAACGAGCTTTGCACATGATAGAGTAAGCACAAGGAATCACCATTTTCACAATATCATATAGCATGGTGGAATGGCACTCAACTAGGGAAATCAGAGAATAGAATATTACGTCTCAACACATTAGAACAATCAATTCACATATGCTCAAGCAAGAAACTCATACCAAATGCTCGGACACCAACAAGGTGACTCTACAAAGATTAAAGTTAGCCATACATACCTCAAGTCAGAATTTCCCTTTAATATCTATTCTCAAACCACCAGACCTTCTATCGCCTTCCATATAATTTACAAGATGACATGTTTAAACTTATAATTAGGAGTCATGAGCTCATTTAGGCATTTTATCAAGCACTATGTGATCCCCTAGATTATTAAATCCTTTTTAGTGAAAGATTACTCTAACTTACTTCCCTTTACTAGGTTATAGTAAGTTAATCACATACATTGCCTATTTTTAACCCCACGTTATATTTTTGATCTCATAATCTCACATATAATATATTAGAAGTAGGACTTCGGAAGATAGTGAGCTAGAGATTAGCAAGCTTGATTCTTGAGGATTTGTGCAAGATTGATGATTAGGAGGCTAGGTTCCCTCTTTCTCTCTCTAAAATGCTCTCACCTCTCTCTAGACTTAGTGTGAAAATAGTCCCAAAGAAGCCCCAAAGCTTATTTATCAAAGTGGGTTTGGATATGAAAAGTTCAAAAAATGACCCCCGAAGTCAATTATGCTATAGCATAATCAACTATGATATAGCATAATCAACATGTGGGCAGCATTCTTGCAGCATAATCGTTATGCTATAGCATAATCGACAGCATAATAAACTATCCTATAGCATAATCAACATGTGACAACATAATGGTTTTGCCTGATTCTGCCCCATTATGCGACACAAATGTGGTCCGCATAGTCGTTTCGCGATCGCAAAAATGGTCTCAAATCCAGCATGTGGTAATTTAATAATAATTTTGCATAGGAATGACCAAATGATGAAAGGTTTAAATTGTTGGAAACTAGATTCGAAGACCGTTCATTTGATAGTTTATTCGTCACATAATACCTTATATATCATTAGATATGCTCGTTCAAAGTGTGGACTAGTGCAAATACCACTGGAATTTTAGCCTATTATGAAATTTTCCCATTTGGCTTAGACTTAGGCTTCCCCTTGGACCTCACATCACTTATTATATGACTCATACACTTATTCACCACATCCAATTCATTTATATCATATTTAAAGCACATATAATATTTAATTAGTCTACCTAGCACCCCGAAATCCTATATTGCTCAGCAAAATTTTTCGGGGCCTTACATTAAATTAAAAAAATTGTGGTTAGATTCTAACCCCCATGGAAAAAAAAGAAGAACAACGTGATAATCACCTTAATCAGAGCTCTAGAACTCAAGATATGCTCGAAATACCACAAAAAAAATGCAGTTTGATTTTTTTTTATACATAGGGATTTTCATTATTGCGCCCAAAATGCCACGTTTGTGGTTTTCCAGCTGTCATTATGCTTTTATGGATAATTTTTCTCACCTTCAGGGTCGTAGATGCGGACCCAACTTCGCATCTGTGAAGCACAAACTTTCTTCTCTGACACTAAAATAAGCATAACTCCCTCGTACAGTATCCAAATTCGACGATTCTTTTTGCTATTGCTCTGTAATTATGTTACGGATTAAATGATTAGATAAAAATAGAATTTCAAGAACACTTTCTACATATAGTACCATTTATTCTTGAAGAGACGATGTCAAAACATCAAAAACGAGCAAAACACAACCCAAACCTATTTGAAACTCACCCGAGCCACTTAGGACCCAGTCCGAACATACCAATAAGTTACAATACATAATATGGACCTGCTTGAGGACTTAAATCCTACATAAAAACATCAAAACCACAAATTGAAGATCAAGATCAATCTCTTAAGTTCATAAATTTCAAACTTCAAACCAAGTATCTGGTTCAAGTCTAACCAATCCAGAATGAACCCAAATTTTGCGTAAAAGTTCCAAATGACATAGCTAATTTATTCAAACTCTCAGAATAGTAGTTTGAACTTGATAAAATTGAAGTCAACTTCCGGTCAAACCTATGAACTTTTCAAACCTTCAAATTGCCAACTTTCGTCAAATAGTGTTGAAACCTTCTAGAAATACCCAAATGCAAATCCAGGAATACGCCCAAGTCCAAAATTATCATACAGACCTAATGTAACCATCAAAATTTAAATTTGAAGTCAAATACACAAAATTCAAACTTGGTAAATTTTTCCAAATTAAAGCTTCCAATTTAAGAATCATTCTTCCTAATCAATTTCGAACAACTCAAAGACCAAAACCGACGATGCACAGCAAGTCCTAATATACCATATGAAGCTACTCATCACCTCAAACAACCAAATTGAGTGCAAATACTCAAAACTACCGGGCGAATCTTACAAGATTATTCCTAATTCATATTTGGATTTTCATGTCACAAGTTAGCCACTATGAGCCGACATTACATTTATAATTCTGTTTTGTCGATCATTTAACATTCTTATGGATAAATAGATCTCCTTTAATTTGATGTTATAACTTGGACATGTATCAATTCATGTGTATATTGTGGTGTTTGCTTTTTTTTTTTTTTTGTTATTTGGGATCATCTAATTTTAGGGGAAACTCTGCCGAAATATTTTGAAATTCGAAGAGTTAGAAAACTTTTGAGTTCCTTGGTTCTATAGGGATACTAATGAGTTAATTAGCCTTACTATCTCATGTACATACTCAGCTTCTCCCTAAAATGGAGATAGGATCCTCTGTCCAACTTACGGACGACGAGCGTCAGGTTACATTTGTGAGTCCGTTTATTGTTTTCTTCATTATCTCTTGAGTCCATATGATGTTGTAACATGTGTTATCACTCAAAATTCTTACATTTATCATGATGGGGGATATAGTTGTTACACCCCATATTTTCGTATGTAAAAGTACGTCGTAAGAAAAATGATGTAAGACCAAAAATAAGATCATCTTTGAAAGTATATAAAGTAAGTGAATTATGTTACCTTGGAGTTTAAAAAAATTGATGATCATGAACAACAATTACAAAGAGGGTTGGACGGTTCAGAAGCTAAAAGAATTGAAGAAAATAATATTTCGTCGAAAGTCAACAAGGTAGGAGTTATAACCCGTACCTTTGGGGTAAGACTAGGGTTACTAACATGATAAGAGGGTTATGTTATGAGTTATTTTAGTCCTATGATATTCATGTATTATTTTTTTAAGTCAAGCGAGTAGTGGAACAAAAGTCGATGAAAGTCATAAGTTACGTTCATAAGTTTTACTGAAATTTGGGTCAAATGTCACTAAGCTTTTCTCCCAATATAATTAAATTTACGGGGTGATTTACCTATAAAATTGAAGATATATGAGTATATTTTCTAACACATTAAACCGTTTATTGGTATGGCATTGGAGTTGAGAGATATCTGCATTTTGCAAACTACGCGGACTGCATAGATGACAAGTAGGTGTGTCACCTACTTGCTTAAATGAGAGGACTAAATATGTCCAAAAATGGGCTAGTTCGGGTCGGCCAAACTGACCTTTTAAGGGGTTATTTCCTTCATATATCACACTCATTATAGAGCATAAAAACCAGATATAAGACCCTGCAAAATTCTCCCAAATTTGAACAGCAACCCTAATTGATTTTCTCTTCTTTTCAAGTTCTTGTTGGAAGGAAACCTAAGGGTTGAAGAACCAAGATAGGAGCTAATATATTCACCAAATAAGGTACGTATAATGCTCTCTTTAATCCATTTTTTCTACTGAAAAAGTATAGAAATTCGTTCTATAATTGTAAGAACTCACGGGACGGTGATCGGAAGCCGTGAGTTTGAGTTACTCAACTTGTAGTGGACTATTTTGTGGGGTGTTTCATGTTGTTGTTGGATATTTTTTTTTTGCTACTATTTTATGGAGTTTTGGAGGATAACAAGTGTGGATAAACACCACATAAATGCGGGGTGGTGGGCTGGTCGTCCGTCGTAATATTTTCGGGTTGTTTGACACTACTATGGTGGTCGTTTTGTGTATGAAGAGATTGGGTGTGTTTGGCTGTTTTGTGGTATTTTGTGATAGATATAATGTTGGAAAATTATGTACATATGTTGGTATAGTTGTGTTCCTGTATTTTTGGTGTTAACTCGAATTGGGAGGAAGTAATGATTATAGGGGAGATGCCGCCCGTTTTAACATAAAATAATCTTGTTGTTCGTTGTGCGATAGTTGTACCTTTCATAACTTAATGATAGTATTATTATCGTTGGTGTATATTAAGGTACGAAGAGACAAGTTAAACGTGGTTATTGGAAATATTGTGATAAGGTATGTTAAGGCTAAGCATTTTCTTCATTTTGGCATGATATTGTAACTACATACGTTTGATAACGAGACATAAAGAGAAGTTCATACTCTTGAATATAAGTACATTATCCTAGTCTCATAAGTTACAGTATTCTCCCTTATCGGAACTTTATATTCAGCTAAGTATTGTCTTCTTCCAGTAAAGAGAGCAGAGGGTGTATATATATATATATATATAGACAGTATTACAGTATTTTCACCACCATTGAGCTATAATCGGTGGGAAGGCCCCTATTGAGCAACCTCGGATCATATGGTAAGTTATATAACAAGTCTATTGTGGCCGAGAGCCTATGATCGAGCCTAGAATGGCCGAGATACCGAGCCTAGTATTGTTGAGCGCCTTTGAGCGAGCCTACTACGACCAAGTAGTTACACGTACCGAGCCTTATAAGGACGGCCAACTACTTTACTTACTATATTTAAGAGATTGGAGTCGGTATCAGCACATTAGTATATCTCCAAATCATCTTTCACTCTCAGTTACTTTCAGTTATTATATTATCAGTTCAGTTTCAATTTTCAGTTATTTTATTGCCTTACACACTGGGTACATTATTTTGTATTGACGTCCCAGTTATGGGGACACTGCATTTCATGCATGTAGGTTAAAATACACATATGGGTAGACCTCCTCAGTAGATATTATCTGAGGTCATCTTGATCAGTAAGATCCATGTCCTTCATAATTGTCGGGTCTAGGATTTTGAGTACATACTGTGTATACATACATACATACATACATATATATATATATATATATATATATATATATATATATGTATATATATATATATATACATACATATATATATATGTATATATATATATGCATCCATTAGTAGAGTCTTGTAGACATATCCTGTCAGTCAGTGTAGTATATTGGACTTGTAGGCCTTGTATATATATTTTTTTTGGTTTGTCACCTGCAGTAGTTATGACAGCCTTGTCGACCCAGCTTTATATTGATATTCTGTCATAGCTACTCTCCGTTAAGTTTTATATTTGGTTTCACAAATATTCTTGCAATGCGGCCCTATGGCCAAAGTATGACATTTTATATTAAGATTTTCTCAATCTCAAGTTGATACGCTCGGTTAAGTGAGGCACAGGGTCCCATCATGCCTCCCCAGGTTTGGGGCACGAAAATAGCCCATAACAAGAGCGAGGCCTATTGATTTTATGTTGGGGGAGATATCCCATTACACTAGTCGGGCCTATTGATTATAAATTTACATGTTTGGGATATAGCCCATAACACCAGTCAGGTATGCTATATATGCGTATATACCTATAGTTTGCATTGCATGACTACATGACACTAGTTCGGATGTACAGTTACCTAATTTTACGGATATAGCCTATACCGCCAGATAGGTACCAGTTCGGATAGTAGTTTAGTTTCACTACAATTCTACCTTAAACTTTAGTTCAGTTGCAAATTAGTTGTTAGCTCAGACTTTTGTTTAGCTTTCAACTTGTATTCAGATTTCCAGCTTAGAGTCATATTGTAGTATGGTTTACATTTGCTTTCCACCCTACATACTTTGAACATATAGTACTCATGTCCTTCTCAGGGCGCTCCGTTTCAGATACATCAATGCTTGACCCACATCAGTAGGCCATCCACCAGTTGTTAGAGTTATTACGTTTACTCACGGAGTTATATTTTTGTATGTGTACAGTCAACTAGTTTGCATATGGCAGGATCCAGTTCCATCCAATACTTGTACAGTTCAGCACTCTTAGAGGCCTGTAGATATGCACATGTGCAGTTAGTATATTTTTATATGTCATCTTGTGGTTGCCTTGTCGGCTTTCCAGATTGTACAGTTCTTATCAGCTATGCTTATTCTTGTTCAATTTATTAGTTTTTTTTCATGATTAGTAGATTATCAGCAGGCTTAGTGAAGATCGGCACTTAGTGTCAGTTATCGTTCGCAGCCCTAGGCTAGGTCGTGACATAAGATTGCCGACTTGTTTCCTTTAGTTTCTCAGTTTACTACTCTAGAGTAGTTTTAATTAAATAATCATACCTTAGGGATCGCTTGAATAGATTTATTCTTTGAGTTTAATCTAGTTAATAGTTAATCACACGTTCTCGTGGGAATGATACTCTACTCACTCTTTACTATTTGTCAATCACGTATATTTGTGTCTGCGTTTGGGAGCAACATGGGTCCTAGCCCTAGCCTCTTCTTGATTGAGTTGGGAGATATCACGGAGACTTGGGTGAGATGCACTTCATAAATCTACTTCAAAATTCTCAAGTCCCTGTTCTTTTTAGATACTTTTGTCTATTGTATTTCAGACAACTTGTCATGTATATAGACTTGATCTCATTTTCGTAGTTGCTTGTGTACATGGGCCACCTAGTCTTGGAGGCGTATTATTTTGGCCGTGTTTAGGCCTTGATGATAGTTTTAACATATATTATCATTGTTTTGACACTGTTTCCATCTTTAATTATAATCCATCTCGGTTAAATAATGAAAAAGGACTTTATTTGTTGATTTAAGGTTGGCTTTCTTAGCAAGTTCGGCTAGGCGCCATCACGGCCTTGAGGTGTGATTTTCGGCTGTGACAGGTTATGGGTCATCCACCCACAAAATTGAAGGTAATGAGTCTAGTTTTCAATGCATTAACCCATTTATCAATACAATGCAGAATACAGAGATATTGCATTCTTACGGGACTACGCATGCAGCCCCTTTGGGGTTCACATTAGTGGTTGAAGGTTCCACCTTTCTACTTAAAGTGGGGGCACCTTCTCTTAATTCATTTTTCGACCAAAACTGATTCCCCAACATCCTTAAGAGATCTCCAAGATTCTCCAAACCTTCTTAGGTAAGATCCAAAGGGTTCTAACCCAATTCTCTTCCCGAAAATCATAGAGCTAGAATAAGCCCGGTTCTACACCTCAAAGTCAAGCTGTAGCTTGTTTCGAGTTGTGAAGAAGCTTACTGTCTGGTTCTTTAAATTAAAGGTAAGAATCTCTATCGTCTTCATATGTATGAGTTAGTTTAGGTTATGGTTGTGTTTAATCATTGAAAACATACTAGATGTCGACTAGAAGTCGTAAACTAGTTGTCGAATGTTTTTGCGCTATATTATTAGCGTTGTTATTCTTGTGTTTAGTAGCTGAAGTTGTGATATATTTTGACTCATGTATTTTTAAATATTTTTCAATGGTTAAAAGGGATATAGGCTTGAATAATCATCATAGAAACGGTTGTAAAGCAAGCTTGTTGCTAATTAGTTAGTTAGCATATTTGTCTTGCTGATGTTAGTGTTGTTTTCTTTGTTTTGTGACATGTTGGGACTGGTTTTATGATGTGGAGGTGCTGGAGATATTCATGTATGTGTAATTATGTGTTATTAATGGTGTTATGAGGAGTAGATGAGAGTTAGGCAAAAATTTACGTTATAGAATCATGTATAGAGCGGATTGCGGTTTATCGGTTAATTGTTATGCTTCTCTTCAATAATAGTAATATCATTCTTATGTAGCTTCATTTGCGGAGAAGGTTGGTTCCGTCAGCTCCGTGGAAAGGTTGACTTAGCGGTATGTAAGGATATTCGTTATCCCCTTCCTTGGCATGAATCTATAGTAAGTTCTCCCTCTAGAAAAGTGAGTTCCAAAATGAAATGCTTAGAAATGTTATACATGTGTATTCAACGGCTCCCTATGTTCTTAATTGATGTCGCCCTAATAGAATGTGTGTTATATAGTTTTTCACATCCCATGTATTTTCCAGAAACTGTAATTGAGCTATATCTTTTTTTCTCATAAGGACCTCATAGTATAACGACCTTTAATGCGAGTTGCTCTGTCCATGCATTAGCTAGATGTATACATTCGTTAGTTGAGATTGCCCTGATGTCACAAGTTTCATATTTTCAGTATTAATCCCTTATTTTTGTCCGAAAGGGCATATGAACCACGATGGCTCCCTTTCAAATATCAAAACAACCATTGTTAAAGGTTGCTCTACTCATGCCTTTAGTAGCCCGTACATGTCTTAACCGGTCGCATCTTAGTAGGTCTAGTTTCAAGTGTTTGTTAGTAGCTTCTTATCCTATTTAGAAGGTGTCCATGAGCTACAGTGACTTCCTTATAAGGACTACGGTATCATGACAACACAAGTTGGCACTATGCGAACTGTTGGTTGTAGACGATTGTAGAAATGATGAGATTACCTTTTGTTGACAGCTATTGCTTGTAGTATGATTTGACGACCTTAGTAGAAGTGATATGAGAACTCTACTTGTTGAGGAATATTGTTGATTCGATAGGTACGTACAACAAACAGGTCGGGTGACGAGTGTTAACCTAGCAGATACGGGCATGATCGCCGGTAAATGACCAAATGCTAGTCTAGAAGTACAGGTTTATTAGTCGGGTAGGAGATGATAGTATCGGTACGCGAACCAAAAAAGTACAGACCTACAAGTGTCATAGCTAGCACATACGTACGAGACCATACGAGTAGTTAGCATTTCAGTTTAGATGTTCCCACGACTAACATATGATAGACTAGACATGGTATGAGTAGTTAGATGTTGTTACAAAAAGTTCTGGAAGACAAAGTTACGGAGCAATGCTATGAGACCCGTTTGGTAAGACTACTGTGCATGACTTTTTAGACTTATTATATGATATGAGCTCTGATCCCCACGTAATTGTGACCCACGTTTTATCCAGATATCTTCCTTTAGAATTTTTTTTATTTGATTATATTATTGAATTATGATTAATTGCCCTACATATTTGATACATTATTTTATACTGGCATCTTTTTGGTCAAGGATGTTGTATTTCAGGCTGCAAGTGACGGTAGGCAGTTTGGCAGACCCTCAAAATGGATATTTTTAGTTTCCGTTTTGTGGATCTATAGACTCCATTTTAGCCGTGCAGCCAAGCCTAGAGGTCCTTATATATATATATATATATATATATATATATATATATATATATATATGGATAGGTCGGGGCCATGTCCCAACTATGTTATGTCAGTCAGATATTCTTAGAGATTTTTGTAGGGGCACGGATACCCCTGGCCAGTTACAGTGTGTTAATCAGATGCATGTATAGGTTGAGGCCTTGTAGCCCAATATACCGGGTGCTTCAATTTATCGGGGTTTATTTTTATGAAATGGTTGCTCACATACGTAAGACATTAGATGATTGTCCACCTCCATAGGTTGGGGTGCGACATTCATTTCCAAGTATTGAAATGATTTTTTTATCCTTGCGTGGACCCAAACATACTTCAAAGTCTCACTAATAATTTTCTTAAGTTTGAATCAGGCTCAATCGTATTAGAAAATTTTTAGGTCATTACAGGCACCCACGTGTGAGAGATGAATTAGAAGGTCAAAGATAGAATTTGATCATAATGAAGAAACAATGGAAGAGGAAAAGATCATTCAGTGGTTGAATTTGAAGTTTTTTTTTTTTTTTTAATAAGCATACTGAATTAGAAAATCATATTTGTAAGCTTTGAATGAATTGTGCCTGTTATGAATTGAAGTTATTGTTATAAACTTTAAATTTTCAAGTTTAATAATAAAATAGAACTTGATAATTATATTGAAAATATTCATGTTCAAGGTATTATTTAACAAAATTAAGCCTTTGAAGTTTTTTTCCAAATATCACTTTCACGTTTCATTTTCAAGTATTAAAGTAAATTTTGGTTATCAAATTATTAATTTATAAATTACAAGTTTATAAATATTAAAGTAAAAATTATATTGTACTATTTATATAGTATATACTTATATTAATTTTTTTTCAATAAAAACTAGCCATGGCCAGCCCGATTAGACCGCTTAAACCCCGACCCTTAAGAAATCAGTAACCCTGACCCGATATTGGTGTAAGGCCCCGTAAAAGTCCACAAAAGATTTAAGGTTTTATAATGCCAAAGTCAATCTAATATGTTCGGAAAGTTGTAGACAAGCTCGCCGCAGTACCAATTTGTGGACTGTGCAATGTGTGATGGAGTGGGTAGAATAATTGGCATGAGAGAGCGATTTTATAGTCAGTTATGCAGAATACGTAGCAGTTTTGTGGAACACAGATCCATCGCGAAATTGGTCAGGCCACCTGGGATTTTTGAAGGAGATTTCAAGGTCAAATATGTGGACCGCAAAAACTGTAATGCATATCGTATATCCGCCACACATATGTCCAGTTTGATTTTAAACATGGAGGACCATTTCGTGGTCTATTTTACGGACCGCAAAAGCATCTTGCGATCGTTTTTGTGACCATATATCTGCCTTGGAAGTGTATTTTTTGGAAACTTTTTCCCAATTTATTTTTTATAAAAGCTCTAAGAGGTCATTTTTAGAAGGAAAAAGAGTAACCTTTTGAAAGAGGGAATCATTTTATAGAGAGAGAGGGAGAAGCGCTGACTTTTGCTACTCTTCAATTTCTTGCCATTCTTGGAGATTCAAGGAAAGAATCGTACAAGAGCTTCTGCTACCCATTTAAGACTTCATCCCTAACTCACATTTAATGTTCAATATTGAGTATTAATAATTTGTTGTTGGGGATTCTAGGATGGTGATTGAAAGCCATAAGCTCTTGTCATGACCCTAATTGATGGGCCGCGACGGGTACCCGATACCTGACTCAACCGAGCACCAGTGTAACGTATCTTTCTTATTACATCATCATAGGTAAGTGTGCCGGAAGAGGTGTTATGAGATAGCCAGAGTAAACATAAGGCAATACCCAACATACAATGAACCAACCTGATATGAAAACTCATACATGTGACATACGGGCATATAAGGACACTGTGATCCATTATATACTTAAAAATATAGGCCAACATGGCCATACAAGTATCCGTATACATGACATCTACCTACAAGCCTCTAAGAGTACATACTTATCATAAAGGTCGGGACAGAGCCCCGCAATACCAAACAATACACGTCTAAATCATACTTACCAAACAAGCAACTCCGAAGCAAATGGAGCGCACCAACATCTTCTGCCGAGATGATAGCCTACTTGGAGGACTCTCGACCTGTCTATCAGGACCTGCGGGCATGAAACGCAGTGTCCCCAGGAAAAAGGGATGTCAGGACAGTAATATATCAAGTATGTAAGGCAACAGAATAACTGAAAGATGAAACTGAACCGAGAATATAATAACTCAAAGTAACTGGGAATCAAAGATATCTGAAGATATGCCTACCTGCTGATACTGACTAAACTCTCTCATTATAGTAAGTAAAATATATGTGTGTCCATATAAGGCTCGGTATATATAACTGCTTTGCCGTAGTAGGCTCGCTCATAGGCGTTCGGCCATACTAGGCTATGTATCTCGGCCAACTGGGCTCGCTCATAGGCGCTCGGCCACAGTAGGCTTGGTATATAACTTACCATCTAATCTGAGGTTGCCCAATAGGGGTCTGCCCACCGATTATATCTCGATGGTGGTGAAAATATGGTGATACTGTATATATATACACACACACGCTCTACTTTCCTAACTGGAAGAAAACAATACTTGATTGAATATAAAATCTCTATAAGGAAGGATACTGTAACTTATGAGGCTATGATAATGTACATAAGTTCAAGAATACAAGCATCTCCTTATGTCTCTTTATCAAACACATGTAGCTACGAGATCATGCCAAAATAAAGGAAAGATTTAGTCTTAACATACCTGAGTAGATTCTCTTGATAATCCCTCTAACAAACGTCAATTGCGACAACACGTAACGGAGGATCAAAGTAGGGGAAAATCCGTATGATATTCTTGATAAATATTGCACCTTAATCCCTTAAAATTTCAAAATCTCACGTTGCTAAGAATCTCGTTGGAATTTTTGTTTCAAGAGATTCACGTTACTGCTACATGAATTTTTGTTTCAAGAAATCTCGTTGGATTCACGTTGCTAATGTTAGAATCCTTGTATGAATTGGTTGAAGATGTTATGAAAAATCCTCACGTTACTTAAGAATGGATGTATGATTCCCGTGTTCTTAAGAATTATAATGGTTCTCTATTAATAAATGGATATATGACTCATGTTCTTAAGACTTACCAAATCTCACATCCCTAATATTACCACATATATAATGACTTAAGAGTCACGCTTCTTAGGGTGGATTGCTGCCATATGGAGGGGGGGGGTCTAAACTTATCCAATTCTTTAATTAATCACCCAAATAATTCCCTAATTAACTAGGTAATTTCTCATTACCCAACAATTAACTAATTACCCACATAATTAAGAATTATCTCAAATTAGTTAAAATACTACTCATTTTTAACACACTTTATACACCTTATAATCATGGTCATGTGGTACCTTGTATGGCACTAATTCATAATTACGGGGTATTATAGTTTTGACCGTATTTTATCCTAAATTGTCAAACTTCAACGAAACTCATTTCCTTCGATTTGCTTACCATTTCTCCTTCACGAATTTACTCATCACGTGTTTGAAATAGCATAATTCTTATAACTTCAAATAATCATGTCCTTTAACTGAGGTCAATTATCTTACGACAATTTCTCGTATAATACTATAGGGTGTAACATCGTCGTTATATAATATTGTAGGGCGTAATATCTACGTAATTCTGCGGGTGTAACATCATTCCCCCGTTTGGGACATTTGTCCTCAAATGTTGTTTGATCCACTTATCATTCTCATAACTCATAGCTCTTGCGAATACTTTAATATTCTCCTTTCCAATTAGGCAACTGTTCTTTGAATAAATCCAAANAAGGGAAACCCCCCCCCCCCCCGTTAAGCCTTTTTCTGACACCACGACTTGTAGTCGGAATCCTTCTACTCGTAATTTTTTCTACCTTCTATCATGCAGCCCGTACGACTCTAACTTTGCATGTGTGCCTATATGACGCTTATCTCCTCTTTCCTCCAGCTCTTAGCCAATATCTTGGCCTCGCTTTGTAAACATATACAAAATTATGTCAAGTTGTCCCTCTAGGCGTCATTAGATTTACTATTACTAAGTAGGCCATACTATATCATAACTCTTAATTCAATTTATTGTTACTGAGGTCTGCGAAAAAACTCTAGGTTACTCTCGTTGCTTATCCTATATGCATAAAGTTAAGTCTTTTAATGCTTCTTCATTAGTATTCATTTTAAGAATGATGGCCTAATCTCCATTGTTGATTCACCTCAATGTTGATCTACAATCTTCCATTGATAACTTGAAACTTTTTACGTAATACATTACCACTATGGCTTATGTTGCATCGAGGAATATTTGAAGTGATTTTCCTTATCCACTTAAGGGAAATATTGTACTTCAATAATCGTATTTTATAGCATCCCAATGTGATTCACCATACCATGATATCCTCTTCAAATCATTACTTAATCGAAGGCTCAACCATCCTTTATCTATCAAATTTACACATTTATTCTATTACCAGGGCAGCATTTCATCTCTTCCAAATGCTACTAGTCTTAGATTCCTTTGAGTTCATTCAGGCTATACTGAGCTTTCTATAACTTAGAGAAGCCATCAGCTATCTTATTTTCATGGGCTTAATCCCGAGGACTCATCCGTTTCTCGTTACCTTCTCACTCGCCCTTTTTTGTCCTTACTCTTGTCTTCCTAATATCTTGTCGTTGTATCATACTTTATGTTACAACCTACATATATCCATTTATACTGCTCGCAACCTTGCTTGAACCATAGATTTCCTTATATTATTCTAGAACATCAAGCGAGACATCACATCGTCTCTAACTCTTCTTTTATTCCCTTAACTAGACCTATCAATACCTAGAAATCATAGGCTAGAAGATATGCCACTGACGACAACGCTATCATTCCTGGGTACTGAATACTCGCGCTTCTAGCCTTCTATACGCAGTATGGACTATTCACCACCTTTTGCATTTGAGTATCTCGTACGTTGTTTACTTTTGCCTTAAAATATCGCATATATTCTATCTCTGTCATGACCTCCCTTACACATGGGTACAATTTACATCTAAAACTTAAAGCTCTTATTATAACACTTGCACCTTTGGTGCATACACAATCGGTGGGAGCTTCATACTAACGTCTTATAAGGTCGGTGCTCTTCTAACTGACTTTATCATAGAGCCGTTATAGGATATGGTTGATGTACTATCTCTCTTGTACCTCTGATATTAAGAGTGATTCTTCTATGTTCCCAATCATGTTTCCTATAATTTTTCAGGTCCAATAATCAGACTCCTGATTTATTTGGTTGATGTAACTCTTTAGTTTACTCTTCCTTCTGATTGGCCTTCATGTAGGCTTAAGTTATCTCCCAATCTGCGGCTCACGGTATTAGTTATTACTTTATCCTTTCATGTCCATGATACAATATTCTAACAATTCCATCCTTTGTCTATGGCCTAGACTCAATTCTTCTTTTTAACTTATACCGGAGTCTTCTACGGATGTATGAATGTCAACATATATGTCGAATGAATAATACTCTAGACTCTCAAGTGCGTTCATGACGTAATTAACTCTGGATCATTGATCGAATAATTCCTTTCGTTCCATCTCATCTTTCTTCAAATGCAAGCAATTATTTTTCCTGGTCTGTCTACTCCCTTTTTGCGTGCATACTTAGCTTATCTTAGTGCCCACGCATATTGGAATTCCATACAACTCATATGATCTTGAATATCACTTCTGATTTTACTTCCTGTTAATTAGCCACAGTAGGTGCCATTTTCTTATGAAGTGCATATAATGTTGTAGTGAGACTGTTGTTACATGACCATTTCCTCTTTAGGTCACTGTGCTTAGGTTGAAGCCTTCTTCCTTATTTCCTCACCTAGTTTTGCATAAGTTACAAGCTGATTATATCATTTACCCGACATAATTTTTGATGTTCGTACTCACCTATAATTATCCTTAGTTACTTACCTTCACGCCCTTGTGCTTGTAGGTTTTTGACTTTCTTCCTAGTGGCATTCTCTTTTATTTCAGTAACACTCATATGGTACTTTTAACTACCCCTAATCCTATCTGAATATTTCTCAAGGATCAAGAGTCATATCTGTGAGACTGAATTCCCCATGTTGGGGTTTGCTGTGTTTATCTTGCATGACCTATTGATTTGTTTGTATCCTCTTATTTAGCCATAACTAGGCTCTTCCTGAATCAACTACTAACTAATCGTTGGCTCACTCTCATATCAACACCCTGCGTAATCTGTCTTGGGTTATTTCCTTTGTCTTAACTTACGTTCTCATACTGGCTCCTTATTTATAAATAACATATCGGGCAGGAACCCTCACTTCCTCTCCTTGATGCCGTGTTTGCATAATATTCTAGAATCGTAGCCTATCTGTAGGCTTTGAATAAGTGCAATCTTATTTCTCGAAATTAGTATATAACTTTATGGCCTATACTATTTTCTTGTCTCAAGGCATGTCACCTCTCGTCTTTTCCTTCACTTGGCTATAGACTCGGTGAAACTGTCATCTACCATTTTTATCCATGTATCATGTTTCACTCTTAATGCTTCATTATCTCTCTTCTTATTTCCTTGCTAATATTTTTGTCTATCACTTTATTCTTAAACTTCAACAAGAAATTCTTTTGCCTTTAGCTCCCCTTGCTCCGTCCCCTGGATCTTTCAGTTGCCTAACATTCTCTCTCTACTAGGGACGGGAGCCATACTAAGGTAGTATTTGTCCTTTTCAGGATTCCAGTGCCTATCTTTGTAGTACTCAGATCCAGTTGTACCATTTTAGAGTGCACCATCTCGGTGTCTCAAAAGGAAATCTATTATCACATTTTTAATATCCTTTGGAAATGTCAACTAACGTAAACAATCCATTCACCATTTTGGGTTACTCTAACCCCAATCGGATCCTAATACCCCGTCCTTCTCTTAAACTACACTTGTTAGCTCCCATAGAGCATAATTGAGGTGGGTGTGATCAATTGTATATATCTATGTGATTGTTGAAGGTACATAAAAGGCTTATATTCCTCTGTCTGAATTGTAAATACCGATAATCTTCATTAACTGGGCATCAGTACCGTTCTTTACCTTGCTTCTTTTACTTGTTGAAACTTGTATTTACCTTCTGAATCTCTTATTGCTTTTCACCATATGGGTGAATAGATATTATTTCCTTAAGGCTCCTTATTAAAGTGGCTTACACGTCTTAGTACACAGATGTTCTGCTGAAGACCTTATATTTACTCATCACAATCATGATGCAAAATCGAGTTCCTCTTACTCAACTCTTCCACAGCCACATGCAATCTCTTACCAACTGTCTTTCTGGGTGTAGGTATTGTCTTACTACGAATATAATAGAAGTTAAGGTTTTGAATTTGTTTACCTTGAAAATGGTAATTACAATTATATTAGATTATGTGGTTCTAAAAATATGTGATCTGTTTTTAATACCGGTTGTTTAGGAAATAGATGCTGAGTATGAAGCGAGAAAAATGAAATAAGTACGAAAAGAACTATGTTAACCAAACCATGCTCCAAAGAGGCCAGTCTTGAGGTTGGTCGGGCAGGCCTCGAGGTTGAGCTCGAGGATCTTGGCTAAGGGCAGTCAACGATAGTAAAACAATATTGAAGTCCTTAAGGTTGGCCTATTTATGATCAATAATAAGCAATAAATGAATAATAACTCAAGAACACAATAAATGAGAAGCAATAATCTAATGAGACAATTGAAGAGGGTGTTTTCGTTAGAGAGCAGAGGATGTTCTTGTTTTTGTATTGAATATCACATGTGTTACAAAGTGACAAGGGTCCCCTTTATATATGAGGGGGAATCCCAACATGGTACATGTGTAATTAATGCAAGGAGATATGACTGGTATAGCCATTTAATGCCACGATATAGGGTTGTACTATTTTGTGCACTTTATCAGCTTTAACCACACGTCTTTTGGGAGTTTCGACCTTTTCATATCGACCCTTCATTTGTACTGCCTCGGGGTTGAGAACCCTCGACGTGCCCCTCGATGCCGAGCTTAGGCCTTCGAACCTTTGTCTTCACCGAAGTTTCCATAAAATCGGGCTCTCCGATTTTAGCGGTGTACAGATAGTCCCCGCATTTCTTAGAATGAAGAGATAAGAAATGGTTTTGACCTTCCACCCCTTCGATACTCCTATTATCACATCAGCCCCTTCAGAACATTAAATGAGGAGACGTGAAAAGTTGTGCAGAGGTCGCTATCAACACAATTCTCGAGGGGCCCATTAACCGTCGCAGGTTCAATTTTCCCACTTCAAGATCATCCAAGGGACCCCTATAAATACCGTAATCACTTGTATTTCAAAGTTTCACATCTTCTTCTTCAAACCATCAGATTTCATCTGAGTGTTCTCTCTTCTTATTTTCTGCCTGCTCACGTTTTTCCCATCTTCTTACTACAAAACTCGACAGCAACCATGGCAAAGACCTCCAAAATGGTTCCACAAAAGGAGGGGCATGCTACTACATCACGCCTGTCTAAGGGAAAATCCAAAAGCCCTCCTACCATTGAATAATTCATTCCTGGCCCTTTCGGCACCATTTCTGACTTTTCAATAGAAAACCCCCCTTCCACACCGAGTCGATGTGAGCCCATGTCCCGATATATAAGTATAATATCGGACGTTGAGAGGGTGAAACTTGACTGCCACTAGGGGGAGGCAGCCTGAATAGATATCCCAACAACCAATGAAAGCATAGTTACGCACAAGCCTGGCTTCCTTAGCATCTATATATACCACTTCACCTTAGGCCCCATCGATTCTTCTTCCTCACCGGTTGATCCGGTGATTCTTGATTTTTGCCGCCAATACCAAGTGAAACTCGGTCATATCTATCCTTCTTTTTGAAGGATTGTCTACATGTTTCGTCATATTGCCAACATGGTCGAGGGAATGACCTTTACCCTCGACCATTTGATCAGATTATATAGCCCTCGACTTTTCCATAGGGGCCTTATTAAATTACACCGTTGATCCACCAAGGTGTTCCTCGCATGCATTGACGAGGATAGGGACCGGGGTTAGATGAGCCGATTCATCAGAATCAGAACCTCTGATATCATCCCTACTAACAAAATGCCATTTCTGAAGGAGTGGAACATGAAACTAAGTACCTTCGAGTCGATTGTGCTTTCGTTGTATCCTTATCTTTTGCCTGATTTTCTTTTAATTGTGCAGCCACTGTTTGGTTTCCCGGTGCGGTTCAGGTCCTTTCAGGGTGGATCAAACATTTAGACTCTGCTTTCCCATATAACAAACGTGTATGGCGTGAACTGGCCAAAACACGACGGCATGCCAAGAACCATGGTATGTTCCTGTTGTTACCGCTTTCATATTCTTTGTGAGAATTTTTGCTGATGCCGCTTTTGAAATAATATATTTATGTATGACTTGGTGAAGGCGTGTTGATGAGACTGACTTAACCTGATGAGAAAGAGGCCCCCAAGGCCGCAAAAGATAAGAAAAGGAAAAAAGAGGCCTCAGAAGGGTCTCCAAAATCAAAAAGGGCAAAGGCTCGGAAGCCTAAAACTGATGCCACGGTCATATCTTTGATGGCTGTTGAGAGTCTGCGGGCTGAGGAAGAAAGTGACGGTGCCTTCCCTTTGGAACAAAGGTCACGACAAAGTGCTGATGCTTCAAGAGTTGTTGGGCTCTCGCCTGTTGAGCTAGAGGTGGTCGATACGGACTCGCCATCCGTAGAGGAAACCTTCAAGGAGGGTTTGAGCGTAGTCCCCGAGACGCTCATCGTACATGGCACAGTCTATGGTGAGGAGCTCGGGGAGCTTTCTACTAGAGCTTTCCGAGATGGGGAAGAAACCTCGATGGAGGCCGACATCGCTGGTGGATTTCATTCGGACCCGTCATTCTCTCTAGGGGAGATAAATGATGCTCAAGTTAGGGGTGTCCCTGGTCCAGAGACCAATCATGGAGAGGAGGATGAATTCAGAGACTACTTCGAGGGGGTAGATGAGGAGACCGATGTTGATGCCCCAGTTTCCCTCGAGGAAGCTGAGAGGCTCCAAAAGCAGGTGATATTTGAGAACAATATACCCATTTTCTAATCTTCTATCTTGTTTTATGATTTCTCTTCTCTGTGTTGTAGGTCAAGAGGCTATATGACCAGGCCTTCTCCAAATTGCAAGATGAGTTGACTCATCGTGGAGAGGAGCCTAAGAAGCTTATGGAGGGGTCGGTCGAGCTCGAGGCTTTGTTCTCTCGAAGGGAGGAGGAACTGACAAACCTTCGGGCAAGCTTGGAGAGAGCACTACGGCAGAGGTCTGATTTCTCCGAGCAGGTATGCTAGTATCCACATTCTAATATTTTAGCTGTGATGTTTTTGTGATGATTGACTTACTTTCTACATCTTAGATTAGGCAGAAGGATGCCCTGGTGGAGCATCTTCGGGGAGAGCTTGCGGCCAAGGACGCCGAAGTCATGGAACTGGCTCGGCTGAACCACATTGCAGCTTCAGAGAGGGAGATTCTTCGGGGGAAGCTATCCTTAGCCCAAGATCTTCCGTGAGGTGCTCAGGAAGAGGCTTGTGCACTATCTGTGGCCAAGGCCGAGGCCAGTGAATATGCCTCGTCATACAAGAGGGATGCCATTGCTGCAAACACCCGGGCAAGGGAGATATGTAAGAAGGCTGAGCTGAAGCTGACTCAGGCGGTTGCCTATGCTCGTGCACAAGCCAAGAGGCAGGACCTCGAGGAAGTGAGTGCCAGAGATGTCGATCTCTCTGCCGAGATTGAAGAGGCCCGGGCCTTGGAAGAGGAGCTCATAGTGCCGAGTTCATCGGACGAGGGCTCTAAAAGCTGCTCGGACAATGGTGAAGACGTAGAATAGTTTTTCATACTTTCTTATGTGGGATCCTTTGAGGGGATTTTTGTAAAGAACACTTTGTAACTATTTTTTTGGAAATAGAACAGTTTACATCATACTTTGCATAAACTTAGTTTCGTGACTTTTTCCCCTCAATATGACTTTTATGCTTTGACACTTTTGCTTCCTTGGATCTCGTTCTTGCAATGGTAGATTTCCTTGAGATCGGGCATCTTCTCGAGGTTAAGTCAGCCTGCAAGCTTTGATTCCTCAAAATTCCTACGACTTCATGCGACGTGACCGTGAAGCGACCGAGGTGGCCCCGCTGGTACACTTCCCCAAATGCCATGACGACCTGTCATAAATTGAATGGCCTTTAAGAAAGTTGGTTGGCCACCTTTCCTTATATAAATGTTCTTGCTTCTCCTTCATTATAACTCTTGCATTTTTGCGAAAAACCCTCAGCTTTTCTTTCATCTTTCTCACCGTTTTTCCTATCTTTGCGAAAGCGAGTTCCGCTCCTCCCTTATTACCTATGCTTTGAGTAACTATGGTTGTTGTTCCCGAGTCCATTCACCAAGAAGAGTTGGAATTTCTTTCACTACCCCTAGTCTTGCCGGTGGCATAGCGCTGCCGTATGGCGAGCTGACCTTGTATCGTTTTGCTATAAAAGACTTTGTAGTAGAGAAACCCTACGATGCCCCGGTCCATCGAGAGCATTCCTCGAGGTTTGTTCGATCGATCGAGGAAGACCACCTCGAGGCTGTGAGGAGAGACAGTGGCTGGGGGAAAATGTGGTGCTGCAGATACCCTCTCAAGATGAAAACATCATAACCTTCATAGAGGGATTCTTGACCGTGTACACGTATCCGTTTACCTTGGGGGCCCTCGACCAACTTGTGTTCGAGTTCTGTAAAAAGTACCGAGTCACCTTGTGATGTTTCATGCGTCCTTTTGGCGGATAGTGTTGATGATGAGGTATTCCACTGAAAGGGAAGAGATAAATTTTACCCTTAACGACCTCATCAGGTTATACCGGCCTCAGCATTGTCGAGGCCTGATTGCACTGCGACGTCGGTCCACGAGGCCTTTTATTGCCAGCGATTATGAGTACCAAAATGGGGGAGGGATGAGTCGATTTATTCGGGTAAGGACCATCGATGTCATTCCAGCAGAGTTCATGCCTTTTCCCGAGAAATGGAACTTCAAACGTAAGAACCATATCGTGCCTTAGTGTCTCTTGTTCTTATTAACTTGTAAGGGTGTTTCTTTTTCTCTTTTTCAGCAGTCCCGTGGATGCCCGGGGAGGTCCCCGATCTTGTGGAATAGACTCGAAAATTGTCAGCTTCCTCGACATATGACGAGCACAAATGGCATGACCTCTTGAGGGGGAGATGGGAGGCAAAACACCACGGTATGAGTCGTGTGGTATCCCTTTTGATTAATGTTTTCTTTCGTGTGTTCTAACTCTGATGTCACAGGTGTTGGTGCATTTTTCGGAATGAGGTCGTGTCCCTTCGAGGAGAATGAAGGACCGAGCGAGAACAACAATCGAAAAAAGATCCTCTATGGATGAGCACATTCTTGATGAGGCAGGGCCTTCTTTGAGGCATAAAGGAGACGCTGAGGAGAGTTTCATATACGTTGGTTATTCTACAAACAACGGCTCCCTTTGTGAGGATGATTCTTTATCTACGGCTCGGGTCGGGGGCCCTTCTGATTTTGCCGGCTCTGCCAGGTCTGGGACCTCTAATTTTGAAAAAGGGGTTCCCCGAGATATGAAGAGCAAGAGTCCTCCACGGTCATCCACTTTTTCCCTCGAAGGTACTTTGAGGGATGCTTGTGACCAGGAGTCGCTCGGACTGATTGAGGTTTCAAGTGGGAATACCGCAATTGAGAGTGGTTCGTCTGGGACCAGGGGACCAGGCCAGTAGATGCGCGTTCAACTTTTGAGGAGGCTCAGCGACTCTGCTCTGAGGTGAGTCTCGATCGGCCTTGCTGGTTTTTTAGTTATAAATCTTTATTCTTTGAATCTGAAGCTTCTTTCTCGTAGGTTTTTGACAGACTCAAGGCCGAGCCGCTTCCCTGTGAGGCCCGCTTGAGGGAAGCTTTTGGTAAGAAAAGATCTCTCAAGCTTCTTTGTAATGAGAAGACAAAAGAGTTGATACATCTTCCAGTGGGGGTGCATTGGAGCCGGATCTATGAAGGCAAACTCGAGTGCCAGGTAACCCTTACCATGTAGGGGTATGTGCCTTATTTCTCGCTTTTAGGAGTTAATGATTTGGTACTTTAGTTGCAGGAAAAGACAGAAGTGTTGGAGCGCCTTTGGGGCGAGGTCGGGCAAGTTAGGTCTGAATGTCAAGTGTTGAAAATGCAGGTAGGCGTACATATTGCGGCCCAAAGGAATACTTTGGCTAAGGCTACTGCCCTCGAGATACAACTTCGCAATGCCTGGGAAGATAGCTCAGTTCAGTCGAGCAGGATTGTCAAGCTCGAGGTTGATCTGCTAAATATGAAGGCAGAGGTTGTGGATGCTCGGGCCGAAGCTGAGGTAGCTCGAGTGAAGGCTAAACTCCCTTCTTCTTAGGATCGAACCCCTTGTGTTCAATTATTTGGTGTAAGTTCCTAACTTGATCATGCTAGAATTGGTTGCCTTAATATGTCGTGTTGAATGATTCATGTTCAATAATTGTTCTAAATTCTTATCATGTCATCATGCTATTTTATTATGTGTTTGAAACGAGGAATTTGTGTTGAGAAAGGTTAAGGATTCATGTCAAGAATCGAATGATGGTTGATATCCCAAATTGTACGAAAATCCTACGTGTGCTTAAGGTTTTCTAAGCCTTCTTCCTTATGTGTGCAAATACCTTACATGATAGATTTTATTTATGTGATAATAATGTCGAATATGAAGAAGGGGCTGACTTGAAAATGTAAAGTGAGGCCAAGAGTTATTAATGATTTAATAAATAAAGCCCATTGTGCCAATATATCAAAATAAGGGAAGGAAATGTAAAATGAGATGATTGATTGTGATGATGTCTCAATGGAGATGTTTTAGCCAATCAGGCTGTGATCGGGCGCCATGCCGCACACATGGTGGTAATTGTGCTGAAAATGTTAATTGGAATTGTGGACAAGGTTGATGTCTCAAACGAGACGCCTAGCCGGTCGGGTCGAGATCAAATTTCGTGTAAAGACACGGTGGTATTGTGGATTGTGGAACATGGCACTAAGAGTACCAACCTAATAAGATGAAAAGTGAACCGAGAACTTATGTGATCACCTACTTAATGTTATAGTATATGTTTGAAGCCTTTATTGTACAACATGAATGTTTCCCTTTTTATTTGTTTCCTTGATCCTTCTATTAAGGTTGGTGTTTAGCTTTACATACTAGTACAATTCGACAGTACTAACGTTCCTTTTGCCAGGGGTGCTTCATCTTTGAATGGATATAGGTGGTTTCATAGCAGACAGTGCCTATCGTAGCTAGTGGCACATCCTCTTCTCAGCGATCTTGGTGAGCCCCTTTTTTTTTCAAGGGTCATGTAGTACATCTTTTGTTTATATGCTTACATGTTTTGAGGTATAGCCGGTGGCGGCATTATCAAAATTTTCTTTTGTATCCTTAGAGGCTCCGTATACAGTTACGTGGGTTATGAATGGGTATTGGAATGGGTCAGTAAATTATGTTGTATTTCTTTTAAAAAACTCTTGTTCCATTAATTTGTAAATTATATGTATTTTTGGGAACTTAGCCACGATGTAATGAAAATAAAGTAAGGCAAACTTGTGATGTTCTATATATATAATCCTTCCGCTGCTTAACTAATGATAGCATGCCTTCCTTAATCACAAACGAGTCGGGTAGCAAACATCTAATAGGCTTGCTCGACCGGGTTCACTCGGTTGAGCGTCAGTCGCGCTCCTCGAGTTTGGGGCGTGACAAAAACATCAAGTTAAGGATCACATAGATTTTTAAGTCAGTTTCCACATTATTAGGTTGGATGGTTTTTAGCACCAATATGCTACAGTCGACAATACCACCATGTTATTACACTGAGTCCGATCTCGGCTAATCCATCTCATTTGAGACATCAACCATATTCACAATTTCATCTGCAATACCAATGTGTTATTATAAAGAGTCTAATCTCGGCCCGATTGGCTAAGCCATCTAATTTGAGACATCAACCATATTCACAATTTCATATTTCTTTCCCATCTTTTCACTATATGAGTGACCCCAATTATAAATTTATTCTTGGCGATTGGTCGTATTTCATGATTAAAGTTCTTTTCCACATTCCAACATTATTATTATCATCAATAATAACATGGTTCTTCCGTCAAGACTTTTGATTTCACATGTGAGCAATATAGAATCTAAGGCACATAGAGGCTTTTCATACAATTTGGCATAACAGACTTTAATCAAATTTGACTTGAAGTCTAAGAATCTTTAGCACTTATTCTAAATTTGAACATTTTCTCAGATGACGGGATAACATAATGAAAGCATGGGAGTACATATTACACATAAATTTTAAAAGCAAGCACATTCCGGAAGATCTATATTGGGACTTACATCGATTATAATTGGGACGTTCAATTTGGGACTTACATTGATTACATTAATCTCATGGGATTCGATTCTAAGAGGGGGGGGGGGAGGTTAGCCAACATACCTTAATTGAGCTTTTTAAAACTCTAAGATTTTCTGGAATATTAGCAACTTCAATCTATTTTGGGAATATAGCACAATTGAACAAAAAATTAGGAAAACGATCATGATTCTAGCTCACTTGAGAATTTTATCAAAACCTATGTGTGTATTAAGGTTTCATGGACCTTTTATTAAATACTTCACCATCCCACACCCCTTTATTTTATATCTTTAAATCACAACCTCCCCACATACCTTAAGAATACATGCATGCAAGGTAAGCACTCACATCCCCATGAACTAACTTACTAATGAATCATTTTAGTTACATTTTGAAATTAAGAGTTTGGGGGATAGAACCTTACCTCTTAGGAAGAAGACCTAGGGTGCCTCTCTCTTGATAATCTTCAAGGTTTTAAGCAAGAATTGAAGAGCAAATTGATGAGGATCACTTTCTCCCTCTAGGACTTTCTCTCTCTCTCTCACACACACACACACTCTAAATATATGTGAAATAATCTCAAAATGGTCTAAGGTAGGTGTTTTAACAGAATAGGTTCGGGTTTAAAAACCCCAAAAATGAAGCTCCGGAATAGGTTATGTGGTCCGCGAAATAACCGCGAAAAGTGGCCTTATGAACTTGGCTGGCTTGCTACACTCTGCGACCGTTATGCGGCATCCAGACCTGTTCTGCAGTCGCATAATGTGCCATAGAACCTCTCTCCGCAAAATTCCAAGGATGGTTATGCAGTCAAAGTGCAGCCCGTGAAACGGTTATGCGGTCGCATAATTGGCCACGAAATTGACCTCAAAATTGGCAAAAAAGGTTGCTTCACTCTGCGGCCGCATAATGGGCCACAAGAATGCCTACTTCTGCAAAAATATTTCCTTCAACTCCCCAGTGCACTGTTCAATCCAAAAAGTGAGAACACTACTATTAACCTATATGTCTACTTCGGTATCACTAAATCTGGTTTTTTAGGAAAAACATTTATGGGGCCTTACACAACCTCATGATGTGTATGATCTTATAGATCTCGGTTCTACATTATCATATGTCACTCCTTATGTTGCCATCGTATTTTGGATATAATTGGAACTGCTTCGTAAGCCATTCTCCGTATCAACTCCAGTTGGCAAATCTATTGTGGCCACACGAGTTTATAAGGATTGTGTAATTACAATGCATGGTCGGTACACCACAACTGACCTCATCAAATTGGTAATGGTGAATTTTGATGTTATAATGGTGATGGACTAGCTTTAGTCATGTTTCTCCAAGCTTGATTGTCGAACAAAAACCGTTAGGTTCGAGTTTCCCAATGAGCCAATCATTGAGTGGAAAGGGGATGATGTCGTGCCGAAATGTAGGTTTATTTCTTACCTTAAGGCAGTGAAGATGATCAACAAGGAATGTATCTATAACCTAATCCGAGTTACAGACACTGATGTTGAGGCACTGACACTTCAGTCTGTGCCGGTTGTGAATGAATTTCCAGAAGTCTTTCTTGATGAGCTTCCTATAGTTCCACTAGATAGGGAGATTGACTTTGGGTCGATTTTTTGCTGGGTACACGGATCATATCAATTCCACCATATATAATGACTCTGGTAAAATTGAAGGAACATAAATAGAATTTGAAAGACTTGCTAGAGAAAAGGTTTTATCCGACTAGAGTCTTCAATATATCTTCAAGAAGAAGGAGTTGAATTTGAGGCAAAGGAGATGGCTTGAACTATGAAATCGGCATTCTCTATCATCCAGGGAAGGCTAATGTTGAGGCACACCAAAATCCAATGGCCAAGGAAGTTCATCGGTTGGATAATTTGGGGGTGCGGTTTGTGAATGCTAGTAAAAGTGGGGTCATTGTGCAAAATAGAGCTGACATGTCACTGGTAGTGGAAGTTAAGGAGAAACATTTTGACGACCTATTCTTGGTGCAATTGAAGGAGGGAATTCATTAACACAAGACCATAGATGAGTTTCCTGACGAGCCAATCATTTAGTGGAAGGGGGATGATGTCGTGCCGAAGAGTAGGTTTATTTCTTACCTTAAGGTAGTGAAGATGATCAACAAGGGATGTATCTACCACCTGGTCTGAGTTATGAACACTGATTTTGAGGCACTGGCACTTCAGTTTGTGCCAGTTATGAATGAATATCTAGAAGTCTTTCTTGATGAGATTCCTATAGTTCCACCAGATAGAGAGATTGACTTTGGGTCGATGTTTTGCTGGGTACACAGATTATATCAATTCCACCCTATAGAATGGCTCCGACAAAATTGAAGGAACTGAAATATCATTTGAGAGACTTGCTAGAGAAAGGTTTTATCCGAATAGAGTCTTCAATATATCTTCAAGTAGAGGATTGAATTTGAGGCAAATAAGATGGATTAAACTACGACATCGACATTCTCTATCATCCAGGAAGGCTAATGTTGAGGCACACCAAAGTCCAATGGCCAAGGAAGTTCATCAGTTGGATAATTTAGGGGTCTGGCTAGCGAACTCTAGCGAAGGTGGGTGATTGTGCAAACTAGAGCTGACTTGTCACCGGTAGTGGATGTTAAGGAGAAACAATTTGACGACCCATTCTTGGTGCAATTGAAGGAGGGAATTCATAAACACAAGACCATGGATTTTTCTCTTGTATGAATGATGGTACGCTAAGGTACTAAGGTCAATTGTGTGTTCCAACTTTAGATGGTCATTAGAAGAGAATCTTGGCCGAGTCCCACAGTTCCAAATATTCTGTCATGACCCCAAATCAAACCAGTCGTGATGTCACCTAACGCAACCCTCTAGGTAAGCAAAATAGCAAAAATCCTATTCAAGTGAGATTTAACTAAGAAAAATACAACATGAAATAACTGAGCTTTTATACAAAATCTCAAGGACTGGTAGTACAAATCATGAGCTTCTAAGATTTAGAGTTTATAAAGCTAGTGTGAAATAAATACATCATCTGTTTGAAATATACATGAATGGATTAATAATTCTAAAGCTACCAAGAATAAGAGACAGTTATAACCGGAACGCAGGTACGTCTTTAGTGCCAGCTTCCGCCATTCACAACAACATCAGCATCCAAAATTTCCACGCAAGGTGCAGAAGTATAGTACGAGTACAACCAACAACATGTACTCAATAAGTAACAAACCTAACCTTAGGTTGAAAGCAGTGATGATCTTGGACAACGGTTAGAGTCCAACACCAATAGCCAACAACAACTCATATCAATATAATAAACACAGTTCCGGAAAATAAGCATGCTTTCCAACTATAACAGTAAAACCTAGATCTTTCACTGAAATCACCAAAATATGAGTAAGTCAGAAATCTGTAATTTTTTCCCAAAAACTTTCAACAACAGATAAGATGTTTCAATCTCAGATAGCATGAGGAAGTACGTATATATCCCTACATGTCAATGTGCTTGTGAAGTCATAAATGTCACAAAACCGTGTAACATGAGGGAATGTATCTATATGCTTGTATGTAAAGTATACATGTCAAATGCAATACATCATAGTGATGAACTCATGTACCCACGCTCTTAGAGTAATCAATAATACATGTTGCAGCGTGCAACCCAATCCCATCATGAATCAATAGTACCTACTGAGGCATGCAACCTGATCCCATCATGAATCAATAATACCTGTTGCAGCATGCAACCCGATCCCATCATGAATCAAGAGTGCATGTTGCGGTGTGCAGCCCGATCCCATCATGAATCAATAACACTTGTTGCAACATGCAGCCCGATCCCATCAATATAACTCGTAATCCGGCCCTCTAAGGTTTGGTATTAGCATCACAGATGCTCAATCTGTTAGAAATATATCAGTCTTCTAGGGTCTGTCCTGATAATACTTCCAATGTCACACATATTTTTGAGTACAACAGGTCCACTCTCAGGTTTCAAATGCTAGGGTCTCACCACAACACAACTAGGAGCCCAAACCTTGGCCTTCACACCACTATTATTACTAGATTTCAACTCCAGAAGACTACACACTACATTAACCTTACATTGGAGAATGAATTTTCTGGTTTCTACACTAGTTATCAACTGTTACAAGTCCATCCCCTCTCCATTGTTTCCTGGATAAAGACATTAAGGATTAGCTCAATCTCTTATGTCTACTGCATTATTCAGAGGCAGCAAGATCAATCAACTACAAGGATTCCACTCATCACTATCTTCAAATTGGCTTTCTTTGATCTCATTGCCAAAGCTATATTAAAGACAACTTGTAGCATACTCATCTCTTTTTGGTCATGTGTCAAAGGGAGAATACACTTACCTTCTAGATGGAGGTTATTATGCTTCTGGAAGATGTATTCCCAAACTACTTAATAATTTCTTTAGAATCAATTGTTTATATAGTTGACCTAGGTTGATTTCACATTGTTTTTGTATACCCAATTGTCTGCCAACTTTGGATAGGCAATTGGCACTTCATTATAGGTCTAACTTCACTCATTGTACTAGATTCAATTGATTGTGTTTTTTGTACTATCAATTGTTTATCCATCATAGATTTGGAGGTAAGGTCCATGTTCCCCTCTTTTGTTGTACTAATTGTTATTTTATTTATTAAAACAACCTCTAGGCACAAGGCCTAATGGATTTGACCAAAAAATAAAAAACAATACGGCCTTCAGGCCCCAACTCAGTCATCAATCTCTCCAATCTCTTAGGCTCACAAATCTCATTCCAATCAGCCCAAATAATGGTAAAAACATAATGTGAAAACAAATGATAATATATATTGAGATATGATATGTAAATAAATGAATATGATTGACTATGTAAATGCAATTTAAGCAAATAACACCACAGCAGAAATGACCTCAGTGGGTTCTAATAGAATAAGCATATAGCCTAAACATGGTTTCTAACATGGATCACAACTCAATTACTCTAACACGTAAATATCTCATGGATAAAACAAAATAAGATTAGGTAACTACATAGTACCACAAAATCAACCAAGTCATAACTCACACGCTGCATGTCCACACGCCCAGCACCTAGCATATGCTTCACCACAAAACCTGACACATAACATGTATATTTAGGGGTTCATACCCTCAGCTCCAAGTTTAGAAATGTTACTTACCTCGAACAAGTTAAATCCAATATCGAGCAAGCTAAACAATACTCTAGAAACACCTACTTGTGTGTATCAACCTTCGAACAACTCAAAACTAGCCAAAAGCAACTAAATACGTCGAATGAATCCTAAGGAAACAATTCCAAATGATAAAGGTCAAATTTTTAATCAAAATCCCAAAGTCAACAAAAATTCAAACTCGGTCCCTCACTTTGAAACCAGACAAAACTCACAAAATCCGACAAACCATTCAATTACGAGTCCAACCATACTAGTTTTACTCAAATCCAACTCCGAACCGATGCTCAAAACTCGAAAATTTAATTTATGAAATTATAGAAAAAAACCCCAATATCTCTTTAGAAATCATCACCCAAATTCCAAAAACGATGATTGGTTCATGAAATATAATTAAAATCGAGTAGAGAACACTTACCCCAATCTATACGGTGAAAACCGCTTCAAATATCGTCACAATCCAAGCTCCATAGCTCCAAATATAATAAAATGACTCTAACCCCCGAAATGGGAATTAATAGAGTCTGCCGAGTTATTACATTTCACGAACGCGGACAATTCCACGTTTTCGCATAGAACAAATGCTCACCCTATGAAATTTCTCTTGCGTGAACACAGCATCACAGTTGCAAATGCAATGGTCAAATCTCCTAGAGCTATGCGATCGCATTCCACAGTTCACGACCGCGATTAAAAATGCCTGACATCTGCAGGCCCTCCTTCCTTCTATGCAAACACGTGGCTCGACTCACGAACGCACTGAACAATTGCCTCAACTTCTGTGACCGCGACTCTGGACTCGCGAACGAAATGAAACATATTCCCCATCCATCAAAAAACTCTATGTGATCTGTCACGCCCCAAAATCGAGGGACGAGACTGGCGTCTAACCAAATGAACCTCGTCAAGGGAACCTAATTTGCCTTTCCTATCCCACGCGTTACCCCGTGATCTCAATATACATTATCCATGTGAAATAGCTATTTATAACATACACTTACAACTTGAATTCATTTCTACTTTTTATCATTACCAACATATGATACCAAAGGCTTACAAATTTCATACAACATTAACAATGTGGACCACGATTCCGAACCGTACGCTTACTACCCAAAATACACATGTACATTATCCACATTGTGTCTACGAAGCATCTACGAATACAAAATATTTATATACTACTTGTCGGTAACAAGGCCCCGGCTATACCTTACACTACACCATAAACTCAAAATAAGGCGACATGAGCCACACGTGGCCCCGGGAGGAAGTTGGGCTCACCAGAACAGCTGGCGGAAAGGAGAGGAGGCACTACTAACGGTGGGCTGAATTACCTGCTGTAGAACCACCTACATTCATATAACAAAATGTAGCGCCCCCGGCAAAAGGACGTTAATACAGTACTAGTATGTATGAACAAACTTTATCCCAAGTACAATCAAACAATACAAAATTTAAGAGACAGTAATAGAACCAATCAATCAATTCACATGGAAAGAAACAACCAAAATCAACAAGTTTCACAATCTCTCCTTTTTCCCCTTTCAACATCACCATATTCAAGAGTTTCATAGATTTTCATTTCAGTAGTGATAATAATCACATTCCATCCTTATTATCTCGGCCACCCTTATTACCTCGGCCACCCTTATCACCACAACCCATCGGCCTTATTACTTCGTGTTGCGGCGCGCAACCCGACCCCACCTGACAATTTAAATTCATAACAACATCCACAAACAATTACATCACAAGAATCATCATTTCAAGGAACACAAGTTCATATCAACAATTTATTTATTTGGGCCCAAGGCACCATAATTCTCACAAAGCAGTAATTTATGTACACGGTGTTGCCATAATCGTTCAACTATTTTACATCATTTCACAATACCCATTTTCATTACTTTACACGCATGGCTTTTAGACATTATACACATTCCCACACTTGGGCACATCAACAATCTTTCATTGATTAACACATACTTTCATATCGATACCCTCGAGCATTTACGAACTTTGCACGTAATAAGACAGGCACATCAAAATACTTTTCACAACCTCATATAGCACGGTAGTATAAGAATCAACTTGGACAATCAGAAAATAGAGTCTTACGTCTCAACACATTTGAACAATCAATTCACATATTTTCAAACAAGGTACACATGTCGTATGCTCGGACCCAACAAGAAGATTCTACACAGGTTAAAGTTAGCCATACATACCTGGGGTCGAAATTCCTTTTTAACTTTTACTCACAAATCACCGGACCGACTAGTACCGTCAATCTAGTTCACAATTAAACATATTCAACTCAGAATTGGAAATCATTCATGAAGATTTCTCTCTCAAGAACCCTCTCTCCCCTCTCTCTAATTTTGTTCAGAAAATGGTTAAAAATGAAGGGGAGGGGTGTTTTAATGAACTGGGGTCGGGTTTTAAAAATTAAAATAATAGGGCCCGACACAAGAATGCGGTCAGGAATGCGATCGCATTCCTGACACGCGGTCCGTAGAATCAACTGCAGAATGGCCCTCAAGATGAGTCAAAATCGAAAACAATCTACCCATGTATGCGACCACTATGCGGTCCGCATACATGTTATGCAGTCGCATAGTGCGTCGCATAACCTCCCTCCCAAAAATCAAAGGCAACAATGCGACAGCTATGCGGTCCGCAGAATCGAAATACGATCGCATATTGGACCGCATAGTTGTCCTCAAATGGGGCAGTGATCTGCACATTTATGCGACCATTATGCAGTCTGCATACACGTTATGTGATCGCATAGTAAGTCGCATAACGCCTACTTTCTAGAAAATTTTATTCTTTAAGTCTCGGGGTACTTTTTACTCAATTTAGGTCCATTTTAAAATTTTCCACAATAAAAACAACTCGGGGACTCATTCGGATAATATTTTAAACAAGAAAATTTTACGGGTCTTTACATCCCCCCCCCCCCCCCCTTAAAAATCATTCGTCCTCGAATGAGGGTTTTAGAAATCAATTAGTTTTGAAAGCATAATATGGAACTTCCAGATTTTCACTAACTCCAATATTTCAGAAAAATTTTGCCAGAGTTTCCTTTGTAATTAGACCTATCTACCGGTCAGAGAGCCCTCGAAACACATTTCCAAGCACCATTACACAGTCTTAATCACTAAATAACTCACACACAATGTTGTTACCTCAAAAATTTGCAAATATCCAATCATTTTGTCAACTACATATAACCCATTCTTCTTATACCACAAATTTGCACATGATTCACATTCTTGCACATAACTTGGTCATTTTGATGAGTCATATACAACCCAATCACCTCAATACACCATATTCATTTCAATTAATCATTACCAACCTACACTACTATTAATCACTTGCCTAACACATAAGCTCCACAAAACTTTCATTTACCTCGACGGTTGCACACTACCCAAATAGTAACAGCGGGTTCAATTTCAGCACAAATTGGGAAATTACAACAATAAGGAAATTAGGGACAGATGGGGTGCTTTTGTACAAAACTGAACATAATATATAATTTGCTTAGAGATGACAGTTCAGACGGACACTACTAGACTTATTCAAACAAATGGGAATATTTTTCTTTCATCTCATTTTTCGCTTCCCATGTGGCTTCCTCAACGTGCTGATTTCGCCACAATACTTTAACTGAAGCAATTTCTTTGTTCCTCAATATACGGACTTGTCTATCAAGAATAGCAACCGGAACCTCTTCATACGATAGTTCTTCATTAACCTCGATAGTCTCAATTGGCACGATGATTGATGGATCTACAACCACTTTCTTCAACATAGACACGTGGAACACCGGGTGCACTAATGACAATTCAGGGGGTAATTCCAACGTATAAGCCACTTGTCCTATCCTTTGAGTAATCTGATATGGCTCGACATACCTTGGGCTCAATTTCCCTTTCTTCCCGAACCGCATCACTCCCTTCATGGGAGATACCTTCAAAAATACCCAATCATCTACTTGAAATTCCAATTCTCTTCGACGAACGTCCGCATAGGATTTTTGACAGCTCTGATCGGTTTTCATCCTCTCTTGAATGACTCTTACTTTTTCCAATGCCTGGTACACAAGATCTGGCCCTAACAATTCTGCCTCACCAACCTCGAACCACCCAATCAGAGATCTACACCTTCTTCCGTATAATGCCTCGAATGGGGCCATCTGAATACTAGCGTGAAAGTTGTTATTGTAAGCAAATTCGATAAGCGGTAAATAATCATCCCAACTACCCTTGAAGTCCAACACACAAGCCTGTAACATATCTTCAAGCGTTTGAATAATCTGTTCTGCCTGACCATCAGTCTGCAGATGGAAAACCGTGCTGAGATTTACCTGAGTACCCAAACCTTGTTGAAATTTCCTCCAAAAATTAGTCGTGAACTGGGATCCTCGATCTGAGATAATAGAAACTGGAGTACCATGAAGCCTGACTATTTCCTTGATATACAACTGAGCGTACTGCTCTACAGTATCGGTGGACTTGACTGGCCAGAAGTGAGCTAATTTCGTAAGTCGATCCACTATCACCCAAATCAAGTCGAACTTGTGTTGAGTGCGAGGTAATCCTACCACTAAATCGATGTTGATCATTTCCCATTTCCACATTGGAATTTCCATAAGCTGAGTTAACCCACCGGGCCTCTGATGTTCGGCCTTCACCTGCTGATAATTCATACATTTAGATACAAATTCGGCCACACCTCTCTTCCTACCGCTCCACCAATAAGCATCCCGGAGATCTTGATACATTTTCGTAGAACCTGGGTGCACAGAATACCTGGAATTTTGAGCTTCCGCCATCACCCTCTCCCGAAGATTATCCACATCAGGAACACATAGCCTTCCCTGGCACCGTAAAACACCATCATCGCTACCGAGTGAAAATGCCGAAATCTTGCTATTCAAAACTGCCTCCTTCAACTGCGCCAATGCTGGATCCATATACTGCTTTTCCTTGACTTCCGTTACAAGTGATGATTCTTCCCCATTATGCACCATAATATTTCCCTCGTCTGAGGTTGAGAGACAGACCCCCAAATTGGCCAATTGATAACTCTCCTGGGCTATAGGCCTCTGATCCACTTTCAAATGAGCCACACTACCCATAGACTTCCGACTGAGAGCGTCGGCCACCACATTCGCCTTCCCTGGATGGTACAAAATGTTCATATCATAATCCTTAAGCAATTCTAACCATCGTCACTATATTAAATTAAGCTCCTTCTACTTGAACAAATATTGGAGACTCTTGTGGTCTGAGAACACATCCACATGGACCCCATACAATTAATGCTGCCAGATTTTTAATGCAAATACAACTGCCGGGAGTACTAAATCATGCGTCGGATAATTCTTCTCGTGATTCTTGAGTTGCCTGGAAGAATAGGCTATAACCTTCCCGTGTTGCATCAACACACATCCCAAACCAAACCTTGAAGCATCGCAATAAACAACAAATCCCTCTGTGCCTTCTGGCAAAGTTAACACCGGTGCCAAAGTCAATCTTGATTTCATCTCCTGAAAGCTCTTCTCACAAGCGTCGGACCATTAGAACTTAGTTGCTTTCTGCGTCAATTTAGTCAATGGGGAGGCGAGGGTAAAGAATCCCTCCACAAACCTCCGATAATACCCAGCTAGACCCAAGAAACTACAAATCTCCGTTGGGGTCGTTGGTCTAGGCCAATCCTTCACCGCTGCGATCTTCTAGGAACCAACCTTAATCCCTTCTCTGGAAACAACTTGACCCAAAAACGCGACTGACTCCAGACCAAATTCACATTTTGAAAACTTGGCATACAATTGGTGCTGATGAAGAGTCTACAGAACTGACCTGAGGTGATTAGCATGATCCTCCCGACTCTGCGAGTAGACAAGGATGTCATCAATAAAAACAATCACGAAGGTGTCAAGAAACGGTTTGAAAACCCGATTCATAAGATCCATGAAAGCCGCTGGAGCATTGGTCCGTCCAAAGGACATTACCAAAAATTCAAAATGGCCATAACGAGTTCTGAAGGCGGTCTTAGGAATATCCTGCTCTCTGATCTTCAACTGGTGATACCCTGACCGTAAATCAATTTTGGAGAAAAAACTCGCACCTTGCAATTGGTCGAACAAATAACCTATCCGAGGCAATGGTTACTTATTTTTGGTAGTGACTTTGTTGAGGTGCCGATAATCAATACACATCCGAAGTGACCCATCCTTCTTCCTGACGAAAAGAACCGGAGCGCCCCACGGCGACACACTCGGCCGAATGAACCCCTTCTCTAATAAGTCTTTCAACTACTCCTTTAACTCCCTCAACTTTACTGGTGTCATTCTATATGGTGGAATAAATATTGGCTTCGTATCTAGCAATACATCAATTCCGAAATTGATCTCTCTATCTAGTGGAATCCCTGGAAGATCGTCTGGAAATACTTCAAGAAACTCATTCATGACTGGGACGGACTCGGGGGAAGACACTTCTGAAGTGGTGTCTGCAACCCGGACCAAATGATAAACACACCCCTTTTAATAATCTTCAAGGCCTTAAGGTAGGAAATAAACCTACCCTTTGGCACCACAACATTCCATTTCCACTCAATAACTGACTCATTAGGAAACTCTAGTCTCATAATTCTGGTTCGGCAGTCAAGTTGAGCAAAGCACGAGTAAAGCCAATCCATTCCCATGATAACATCAAAATCTACCATCCCAAGGTCGATAAGATTGGTTGCTGTATCTCGACCACACACCGTGACAACACAATTCCTGTAGACTCGTGCGGTTGTAATGGAATCACCAATAGGAGTCGACACAAAGAACGACTCATGAAGTTATTCGGGTTATATCCCAAAAATTGAAGCAATAAATGGGGTAACATAAGACAAGGAGGACCCCAGATCAATAAGAGAATAACAATCAAGGACTTGAACAGCCAGAATACCTGTAACAACATCTGGAGAAACCTTCGCACTCTGGCGACCACTCAAAGCATAGAACTGGATGGGTCCACCTCTATCACGAGCTCCACCCCTAACTGCACCATGCGCTACAGGAGCTGGAGGACGCACTGAAGATGCGGCGACTGAAGAACCGGACGGCTGAGCAAAACCACTACCCATGCCCTAACTGGGCGCACGGCAATCCCGCTGAAGATGACCTCTCACCCCACACCTGTAGCATACCATGATATCCAGGTAACAATGCTCGGTATGGAACCTCCCACACGTAGGGAACGAAGCCCTCCTCTGTTGCTGGAACCTCCCTTCTGGACGACCGGACTGATAAGGCCTCCTACTGTCTGATCCTGGTCCCCAGCAACTGCTCCGCTGATAACGGTGCACTAATGGCGGTGCACTGGATGAGGACTGAGCATAAGACTAGGATAGCCCTGATGGTCTTCTCCCATGAACTGGTCTCCCTCCTCCAATTGAACTCCCCGAGTGGCCCGCTGACCGTGACCTTATCTTCAATTTTTTAGCCTCCGTGGCTTGGGCGAATCCCACTATCTTACCATAATTCATGTCTGAGTGCAAGGCAGTTGTAGCAGCTTCACTCACAACCAAGGGACTGTGGCCCTGAACGAACTTTCGAACTCTGGCATCCACAGTCGATACTAACTGAGGAGCGTACTTGGACAACCTCACGAACTCCATGTGGTACTCCCACACACTCATTTCCCTTGCTTGAGAACCTCAAACTCCGTAGCACGGGCTGCCATAGTCGAGGCAGGCAAGAAGTGATCCATGAAAGCATCAACGAACTCATCCCATCTCGCCGGAGGACTTCCCTCCCAACGGGAATTCTCCCACATCTCGAACCCCGAATACGCTGCTCCCCTCATCTAGAAAATCCTGCGGATCGGCCTCTGGATCAATACTTGAGAACTCTGGAGGGGCTAACCGAAGAAACTGGTTGACTCTAGAACCGGCGGAATCTCCCTGTCCGCTAGAGGGTGCAGGGGAAACATGAGATCTTTGGGCCTGAGCGGCCACTAACTGGGTCAACATATGAATAGCTCCCTTAAGGTCCCCATCGGAAGTACCGGGACCTGAAGCTGGAACCGAAGAAGGATCAGGAATACCAGAGCAAGGGGTTGCAGCACACTTCGCTGCAGCAGGAATAGGAACACTCTGGTCTAGAACAGAAAGGCCAGGTGGATTCAAGGTCGGGGATTCACTCTCGCTCGCACCATGGGGTACAGAATTCACAGGCACACTTGGGGTGGCATTGGCCTCTAGGATGAGTCAAGCTCTCTTATTTGGTGCCATTAATGAAAATTTTGGAACAGAGCACGAGTTAGATAAGAATATTTTCACTTTCCACTTCACCGCACGATATAGAATAACCATGAAAAGGTTGTTTCCTAAATGTCCATGTAGGCCCCTAATTATAGATGTGGTCGACAACACACCAATAAGAAGGGATCTACTAGACACGGTTCCGAGACATCCTAGGAAATGTTTAAAACCTTAGGCTCTGATACCAAGTTTGTCACGCCCCAAAATCGAGGGACTAGACCGGCGCCTAACCGAATGAACCCGGTCAAGCGAACCTGGTTTGCCTTTCCTATCCCACGCATTACCCCATGATTTCAATATACATTATTCATGTGAAATAGCCATTTATAACTTAAGCATACACTTACAACTTGAATTCATTTCTACTTTTTATCATTAGCAACATATGATACCAAAGGCTTACAAATTTCATACAACATTAACAACGTGGACCACGATTCCGAACCGTACGCTTGCTACCCAAAATACACATGTACATTACCCACATTGTGTCTACGGAGCCTCTACGAATACAAAAGATTTATATACTACTTGCCGGCACCAAGGCCCGGCTATACCTTACACTACACCATAAACTCAAAATAAAGCGACATGAGCCACACGTGGCCCCGGAAGGAAGTAGGGCTCACCAGAATAGCTGGCGGAAAAGAGAGGAGGCACTACTGACGGTGGGCTAAATTACCTGTTGTAGAACCACCTACATTCATATAATAAAATGTAGCGGCCCCGGCAAAAAAGACGTTAGTACTGTGGAATAGTACTAGTATGTATGAAATAACTTTATCCCAAATACAATAAAAAAATAAAAAATTTAAGAGAAAGTAATAAAACCAATCAATCAATGCACATGGAAAGAAACAACCAAAATCAACAAGTTTCACAATCTCTCCTTTTTCCCCTTTCAACATCACCATATTCAAGAGTTTCGTAGATTTTCATTTCAGTAGTGATAATGATCACATTCCATCCTTATTACCTCGGCCACCCTTATCACCACAACCCATCAGCCTTATTACTTCATGTTGCGCCGTGCAACCCGACCCCGCCTAACAATTGAAATTCATAACAACAACCACAAACAATTACATCACAAGAATCATCATTTCAAGGAACACAAGTTCATATCAACAATTTATTTATTTGGACCCAAGGCACCATAATTCTCACCAAGCAGTCATTCATGTATTTTTACGGTGTTTCCATAATCGTTCAGCTAATTTACATCATTTCACAATACCCTTTTACTTTCCATGCACGTCTTTTAGCTATTATACACATTCCCACTCTTGGGCACATCAACAATCTTTCATTCATTAACACATACTTTCATATCGATACCCTCGAGCATTTACGAGCTTTGCACATAATAAGACAGGCACATCAAAACACTTTTCACAACCTCATATAGCACGGTAGTATGAGAACCAAGTAAGACTCTCTCATAGAATAGAGTCTTACGTCTCAACACATTTTAACAATCAAATCACATATTTTCAAACAAGGTACACATGCCGTATGCTCGGACCCAACAAGAGGATTCTACACAGGTTAAAGTTAGCCATACATACCTGGGGTCAAAATTCCTTTTTAACTTTTACTCATAAATCACCGGACCGACTAGTACCGTCAATCTAGTTCACAAATAAACATATTCAACTCAGAATTGGAAATCATGCATACAATTTGAACTCTTTTAAGCATCTTATTGAACACTAGGCGGCCCCGTTAGATTACCATCCTTTCTTTGTGAATTTTTACCCTAATCCATTTCTTCTTACTAGATCATGGACATTAATGATCATGCATGCAAGGTATCAACTTATATTTTTAAGAATCAATTCATGAGAGTCCCCTTTTGTTTAAAACTTGAAAACTAATGGAAAGGTGTTGGGGATTCTTACCTGTTAGAATGAAGAAGAATATGATTACTCGAAATTTCCAGGCCTGAGTAACTTTGAAAATCCAATTGATAAAGATGAAGCTTTCTCTCTCAAGAACCCTCTCTCCCCTCTCTCTAATTTTGTTCAAAAAATGGTTAAAAATGAAGGGGGGGGGGGGTATTTTAATGAACTGGGGTCGGGTTTTAAAAATTAGAAAAATAGGGCCCGACACAAGAATATGGTCAGGAATCGACTGCAGAATGGCCCTCAAGATGGGCCAAAATCGAAAACAATCTGCCCAGGTATGCGACCACTATGCGGTCCGCTTACATGTTATGCGATCGCATAGTGCGTCGCTGTCACGACCCCAAACCCTAACCGGATGTGATGGCGCTAATCGTGGAACTAGGCTAGCCGACTATCGCATGTTCACAATTTCCTTAGAAAATCTCATTTAAGTTTCAAGCATTTCATAACAATATACAGAAATTTACTTAATATAATAAGCCAAATTTTTAAATACAGTACTGCCATCCCCAAAACCAAGAGCCAACATGTCATGAGCATCTAGTGAAATAAACCAAAATAAAGTATTATTATACAAAACTCCGAACCAAAGTAAATACAACAAGAAGGGAGAGCAGAGATGCTGCGAACGCTGAACAGCAACCTCTATATCCCTATGATCCGGCTCTGCTGCGATATATATAAAAGTTAATGCTCAATATCTGCTACTGAATCTGCACACAGAGGTACAGGGAGTAATGTGAGTATGCCAACTCAGTAGCAAGGAATCACATAAAAATCAATGCCACNNCTCAGCACCTCACAGCCACTCATGCCTCCCAATCACTCATCACTCGCACTCGGTGCGCTCACTGGCGGTGTGTACAGACTCTCGAGGGGCTCCTTCAGCTCAAGCGCTAATATCACTCAGCACCTCACCATCACTCTTGGCCCTCGGCCACACTCGGTGGAACCACTCGAAAAGCCCCTCGGGCGAAGTAATAGAACGGGGTACTCGACCCGAAAACATCATTTTAATGCTCATGTAGTGTAAATCAGGCTGAGTTTCAAATAAAACAGTATGCACAATGATGCTGAGTAAAATCATCAACAGGTAGTGAGGAAAACAGCAGTAAAACACCCTCAATAGGTCTAAACAGATCTGCACGAGGCCCCAAACACGGCTTATAGCCCAAATATTTCATAAATCTTTAGAACATAATTTAACATAAGATTTTGAGTAAATATGCAACTCATTAGTCGCCACGGAGAGAACCTAGTCCAATCCAAAAATCAGTACACGCCACGTATTCGTCATTCGACATGTGCGCCATTCCAAATTCAGTGAGAAAATAATGCAGTCCGGGGTTCCATACCCTCAGGACAAGATTTAAGACCATTACTTACCTCTACCGGGCTGCGAAACTAGTCATCTATGCCTTTGCCCCTCATAATAAGTCCGGGGTTAACATTATCAATATATATTCAAGGAACACAACCCAATCGAAAATTATCAATTTAATCAAAAATCTCGAAATTCGGCCAAACCCGAGCCCCAGGCCCACGTCTCGGAATCCGATAATATTTACATCACTAGAAACCTCGTCCTCCCACGATTCTATACATACCAAGAACACTAAAATCGGACCACAACTGCCATTCCAAAATCCCAAAAGAAATCCCAATTCTTTCCTCCCTTTTTTTCCAACTTTTTCCTACTCAAATCCTTAATTTTTCAAGCCTAATCCTAAGAAAATAGCATAGAAACGGGATTAACAACCAAAGAACTTACCTTTGCTGAAGAACCTTGAATTTCCCTCTCAAAATCACCTTCAATGGACTCCTCCCGCATGCAAATTGATGAAAAATAAGAAATTTCGCGGAGTGGTCCTTTTTATACTGTTCTGCCCAGTCATTTCCGCACCTGCGGACAATTACCCGCACCTGCGGACCCGCACCTGCGAAACTCACTTAACAGGCAAATTCCTGCGCCTGCGACCATCTTTCCGCTCATGCGGCATCGCAGGTGCGATGCTCCTTTTGCACCAGCGACATCGCAGGTGCGACAAACTTCTCGCACCTGCGGACCTCTCCTTACTCAGCCAAATCTCGCACCTGCGACCTTTTCTCTGCTCCTGCAGAACCTCACCTGCGGCTCCCCTTCCGCAGGTGCGAAAACACCAGCAACCATCAACCTGCAGATTTCCAAAAATGACACCAAACTTCCCGTCCACCATCTGAAATCAATCTCGAGCCCCTCGGGGCCCCAACCAAACATCCCAACACACCCCATAGCATTATTCCAACTTAGTCGAGCCTTCGAAACACCAAAAACAACACGAAAACACAAAATTTACGTCAAATTCAAGTCTAAGAACTTTGAAACTTCTAAATCTCGCCAACTACGCCGAAACCAATCACAACACCTCCGATTGACTTGAAAATTTGCAGAAATATCCAAAATGACATTACGAACCTGCTCATGCTTCAGGAATTCCATTTCCACCCCAATAGCCTATTTTCACTGCCGACCGGAAATCGCCAAAAACTAACTTTCGGCAATTCAAGCCTAATTCTACACCATATATCACAAAAATATTTTCAACACACTCCTAAGTCCCAAATTACTTAACGAAGCTATTCGAGCCATAAAATCCGTATTCCGAGGTCGTTTACCAATAATTCAACTCTCAGTTGACTTTCTCAACTATTATGCTATTTTAAAAGGCTAATTGCCTAAACTCTCACCATTACCACTTCGGACCCAAACCAACTGATCCAACAAATCAAAAACAACATAGCGATATACAACATATCCAGAAATAGGGGAAATAGGGGAAATAGGGTAAATCTCATGGAACGACCGGTCGGTCGTTACATCCTCCCCCTCTTAAACAAACGTTCGTCCTCGAACAGGTCTAGAAACATACCTGGAATCTCAAACAAGTGAGGATATCTGTCTCGCATCTCCCGCTCGGTCTCCCATGTGGAATCCTCCACCGGCTGCCCTCTCCACTGAACCTTCACTGAAACTATATCCTTAGACCTCAGCTTCCTGACCTGTCGACCCAAAATAGCCACTGTACCAACATACTTCCACGGCATCGAAACATGGAATACTGGATGAATACTCGATAAACTGGGAGGCATAGCAAGCCTATATGCCACCTCCCCAACCCTCTGAAGTACCTTAAATGGCCCAATGAACCTGGGACTCAGCTTCCCTCTCTTCCCGAATCTCATAATACCCTTCATGGGTGACACCTTCAGCAACACCTTATCCCCAACAATGAAAGACACATCTCGGAACTTCCGGTCCACATAACCCTTCTGCTTAGACTGCGCCGTGTGAAGCCGCTCCTGAATCAACTTCGCCTTACTCAAAGCATCCTGAACCAAGTCTGTGCCCAATAGCCTGGCCTCGCCCAGCTCAACCCAACCAACCGGAGACCTACACCTCCTACCATACAAAGCCTCATACGGAGCCATCTGAATTCTCGACTGATAACTGTTATTATATGCAAACTCCGTCAGTGGCAGAAACTAATCTCATGAACCACCAAAGTCAATCACACAAGCATGCAACATATCCTCCAAAATCTGAATGGTACGCTCCGACTGCCCGTCGGTCTGAGGATGAAACGCTGTGCTCAACTCAACCTGAGTACCCAACTCTCTCTGCACGGCTCTCCAAAACTAAGATGTGAACTGAGTACCTCTGTCGGAAATTATTGAAACTGGAACCCCATGCAATCGGACAATCTCCCTGATATAAATCTCAGCTAAACCTTTCCGATGAATACGTAGTACCAACATGAATGAAGTACGCGGACTTGGTCAGCCGATCAACAATAACCCATATAGTATCAAATCTCCTCGAAGTCCGTGGGAGTCCAACTATGAATTCCATGGTGATCCGCTCCCACTTCCACTCCGGAATATCCAACCTCTAAAGAAATCCATCGGGTCTCTGGTGCTCATACTTGACCTACTGACAGTTGATACACCGAGCCACAAACTCCACAACATCCTTCTTCATTCTCCTCCACAAATAATGCTGCCTCAAATCTTGATACATCTTCGCGGCACCCGGATGGATGGGATACCGCGAACTATGAGCCTCTGCTATAATCAAATCTCGAAGCCCATCTACAATGGGCACGCAAATCTGACCATGCATCCTCATGACCCCATCATCACCAATAACTACATCTCTGGCATCACCGTGGCGGACCCGGTCCTGAAGAACAAGCAAATGTGGATCAGCATACTGGCGTGCTCTAATCAGATCGTAAAGAGAAGACCTGGAGGCTATACAAGCCAACACCCATGGGGGATCTGATAGATCCAATCTCACCAAATGACTTACTAAGGCCTAAACATCAAGAGCTAATGGCCGCTCTGCTACTGGAAGGTAAGCTAAACTCCCCAAACTCTCTGCTCTGCGACTCAAGGCATCGGCCACTACATTGGCCTTTCCCGGATGATATAAGATAGTGAGATCATAATCCCTGAGGAGCTCTAAGCTTCTCCTCTTACACAAATTCAAGTCCTTCTGCCTCAGCAGATACTACAAAATACGATGATCAGTAAAAATCTCACACTGCACTCCGTACAAATAATGCCGCCAAATCTTCAAGGTATGGACAATGGCAGCTAACTCAAGATCGTGCACTTGATAATTCTTCTCGTGCACCTTCAACTGTCTGGACGCGTAGGCATCACCCTACCGTCCTGCATCAATAACGCTCCCAAGCCAACTCTAGAAGCATCACAATAAACTGTGTAAGAACCCGAACCAGCAGGCAAAACTAGTACTGGAGCTATAGTCAATGCTGACTTAAGCTTCTGAAAGCTCTCCTCACACTCATCAAACCATTTGAATAGAGCACCCTTCTAGTTCAATCTGGTCAAAGGCGAAGCAATCAAAGAGAATCCCTCCACAAAGCGACGATAATATCCCGCCAAACCAAGGAAACTCCTAATCTCTATAGCTGAGGACAGTGTGAGCCAACTCTGCACCGCCTCTATCTTCTTCGGATCAACCCGAATCCCCTCAATAGACACCACGTGCCCCAAGAAAGCTACCAATCCCAGCCAAAACTCACACTTGGAGAATTTCGCATAAAGTTTCTCCTCCCTCAATCTCTGTAACACAACTCTCAAATGCTGAGCATGATCTTCCTGGCTACGAGAATAAACCAGGATGTCATCAATGAACACAATGAGGAAGGAATCAAGATAAGGCTGAAACACGATGTTCATCAATTGCATCAACACAGCTGGGGCATTGGTCTGCCCAAATGACATAACCAAGAACTCATAATGACCATACCTGGTCCTGAAAGCAGTCTTCGGAGTATCAGAATCCCGAATCCTCAACTGTTGATACCCAGATCTCAAATCAATCTTGGAAAACACTCTGGCTCCGTGAAGCTGGTCAAACAAATCATCAATGCGGGGCAAGGGATACTGGTTCTTCACCGTAACCCTATTGAACTGCCGATAGTCAATACACATACGCATGGACCCATCATTCTTCTTCACGAACAACAACGGTGCACACCAAGTAGACACACTAGGCCGAATGAACCCATTATCGAAGAGCTCATGAAGCTGCTCCTTCAATTCCTTTAGCTCCGCTGGTGCCATAAAATATGGTGGAATAGAAGTAAGATGAGTGCCTGGCACCAGGTCAATACTAAAATCAACATCCCTGTCAGGTGGCCTGGCAGGTCTGCAGGAAACATATCCGAAAAATCACGAACCACAAGAACTGAGTCAATAGCGGGAGTCTCACAACCGACATCCCTTACAAAGGCCAAATAATATAAACACCCCTTTTCAACCATACGCCGAGCCTATAGGTAAGAAATCACCCTTCTAGGCATATACTGGGAAGAACCTCTCCTCTCAACCCTCGGACACCCCGGCATAGTACGGTCACGGTCTTAGTGTGACAATTAAGAACAGCATGGCACAGAGACAACCAATCCATGCCCAAAACCACGTTAAAATTGACCATGCCGAATAATAGTAGGTCCACTCGGGTCTCCAGACCCCTAATAGATATCATGCATGACCGATACACGCGGTCCACAACAACAGTATTACCCACCGGAGTCGATGCATGAAAAGAGTTGACTAGAGACTCACGAGGCATGCCTAGAAAACTGGCAAAATATGAAGAAACATAGGAATATATGGGACCAGGGTCAAATAAAACCAAGGCATCACGGAAACAGACTGAAACAATACCTACAATCACGGCATCTGAGGCCATAGCATATGGCCTGGCTGGAAATGCATACATACGAGCCTGACCTCCCCCTCTAGGGCGACCTCTGGCTGACTAACCACCACCCTTGGCTGCTTGGGCGGGTGGTGAAGTGACTAGAGATGAAGTTGAGGGTTGGCCCCTCTACTGAGAAGATCCACCGGAATGGGGGGACACTGCCTCCACCCGTGCTCAAACTCTCCACACTTAAAACAGCTACATGGAGCTAGAGGCGCAGACTGATAGAAACCCCTAGCACCCGTACGATCACTGGAAGACTCCTGTATAGATGAACCCTGAACTGGAGGTGCTCGAGCTGAACTCTGAGCTGGGAGGGCACCAAAAGTAGTACGGCCTGACTGAGAACCCCGGGGACCCTGCCCCGAAGATGCACCACTATATGCTGGGCGGCCTGACTGAGGAGGCCTGAATGAACGCCCCTTACCCTGCTAAAACTGTCCCCTGAAGGGAGAACCACTGGAACTGCCTGAACCACGAGGCCTCTTTGCCTCCCTCTCCTACCGCTCCTGGCGGCGAACAGACTCAATATCTCGAGCTATGTCAACAACCTGCTCGAATGAAGCACCCGATACTCTCTCCCGAGTCATAAACAACCGAAGCTGATAAGAAAGACCATCTACGAACCTCCTAACCCTCTCCTTATCAGTAGGGATAATCTCAGAAGCATGCCTAGCCAACTCGGAAAATCTCATCTCGTACTGAGTGACTGATAACTCTCCCGGGTGAAGCTGCTCAAACTGCCTGCGCTGCTCCTCTCTGTGGGACTGAGGAACATACTTCTCCAAAACGATCGTGGAGAACTGCTGCCAGGTAAGAGGTGCTGAACCAACCGGTCTACACCTCTCGAAAGACTCCCACCAAGTAAAGGCAGCACCCGCAAACTGAAATGTAACAAACGAGACCCCACTGGTCTCCAGAATACCCGCGGTGCGTAGTATCCTCTGGCACCTATCTAGAAGTCCCTGGGCATCCTCGCCCTCTGTACTGCTGAAAGTCGGAGGCTGAAGTCTGCTGAATCTCTCCAACCTGCGCTGCTCATCCTCAGGCATAGCAAGGACCACATAATCCTGAACCGGAGCAGCTGGCTGAGCTGGGGCTGCTCCCGGTGCCTGAATACCCTGTGCAGCCTGCTCAGGTGCCCGGGCAGCTAGAGTCTGATTGCCTCCCCCCGCCTGAGCTGTGGTGGCAGAAGAAGACATGGAAATGTCCTGAGCCAAACCAGTGCATACTGACAATATCTGAGACAGGGCCTCCTGAAGACCCGGAATAACCATAAGCACTACTGGTGCCTGAGCCTGTCCCACTGGGACACCATCGGCAGGAACCTAGCTACGACACTAGTCCGCTATGCCTTTGCCCCTCATAATTAGTCCGGGGTTGAACATTATCAATATATATTCAAGGAACAAAACCCAATCGAAAATTATCAATTTCATCAAAAATATCAAAATTCGGCCAAACCCGAGCCCCGAGCCCACGTCTCGGAATCCGATAAATTTTACATCACTAGAAGCCTCGTCCTCCCACGATTCTATACATACCAAGAACACTAAAATCGGACCACAATTTCCATTCCAAAACCCCAAAAGAAATCCCAATTCTTTCCTCCCATTTTCCAACTTTTTCCTACTCAAATCCTTAATTTTTCAAGCCTAATCCTAACAAAATAGCATAGGAACGGGATTAACAACCAAAGAACTTAACTTTGCGGAAGAACCTTGAATTTCCCTCTCAAAATCACCTTCAATGGACTCCTCCTGCATGCAAATTGATGAAAAATAAGAAATTTCGCGGAGTGGTCCTTTTTATACTGTTCTGCCCAGTCATTTCCGCACCTGCGGACAATAAGCCGCACCTGCGGTCCCAGGTGCGCACCTGCGAAACTCATTTAACGATCAAATTCCTGCGCCTGCGACCATCTTTCGGCACATGCGGCATCGCAGGTGCGATGCTCCTTCTGCACCAGCAACATCGCAGGTGCGACAAACTTCTCGCACCTGCGGACCTCTCCTTACTCAACTAAATCTTGCACCTGCGACCTTTTCTCCGCTCCTGCGGTACCTCACCTGCGGCTCCCCTTCCGCAGGTGCGAAAACACCAGCAACCAGCAACCTGCAGATTTCCAAACATCACTCCAAACTTCTCGTCCACCATCCGAAATCGATCTCGAGCCCCTCGGGGCCCCAACCAAACATACCAACACACCCCATAGCATTATTCCAACTTAGTTGAGCCTTCGAAACACCAAAACCAACACGAAAACTCAAAATTTACATCAAATTCAAGTCTAAGAACTTTGAAACTTCTAAATCTCGCCAACTACGCCGAAACCAACCAAACCACCTCCAATTAACCTGAAAATTTGCAGAAATATCAAAAATGAGGAATTCCATTTCGACCCTAATAGCCTATTTTCCACTGCCGACCGGAAATCGCCAAAAACTAACTTTCGCCAATTCAAGCCTAATTCTACACCGGACATCACAAAAATATTCTGAACACACTCCTAAGTCCCAAATTAACTAACGAAGCTATTCGAGCCATAAAATCCGCATTCCGAGGTTGTTTACAAATAAGTCAACTCTCAGTTGACTTTCCCAACTATTAGGCTACTTTAAAAGGCTAATTGCCTAAACTCTCACCATAACCACTTCGCACCCAAACCAACTGATCCAACACATCAAAAACAAGATAGCGATATATAACAAATGCAGAAATAGGGGAAATGGGGTAAATCTCACGGAACGACCGGTCGGGTCGTTACATCCTCCCCCTCTTAAACAAACGTTCGTCCTCGAATGGGTCTAGAAACATACCTGGAATCTCAAAAAATTGAGGATATATGTCCCGCATCTCCCGCTCGGTCTCCAAGGTAGAATCCTCCACCGGCAGCCCTCTCCACTGAACCTTCACTGAAACTATATTCTTAGACCTCAGCTTCCTGACTTGTCGACCCAAAATAGCCACTGGCTCTACCTCACATGACATATCACCCTCGAGTTGAACCGTGCTGAAGTCCAACATATGGGAAGGGTCGCCAACATACTTCCAGAGCATCGAAACATGGAATACTGGATGAATACTCGATAAACTGGGAGGCATAGCAAGCCTATAAGCCACCTCCCCAACCCTCTGAAGTACCTCAAATGGCCCAATGAACCTGGGACTCAGCTTCCCTCTCTTCCCGAATCTCATAACACCCTTCATGGGTGACACCTTCAGCAACACCTTATCCCCAACCATGAAAGACACATCTCGGACCTTCCAGTCCGCATAACTCTTCTTCCTAGACTGCGCCGTGTGAAGCCGCTCCTGAATCAACTTCGCCTTACGCAAAGCATCCTGAACCAAGTCTGTGCCCAATAGCCTGGCCTCGCCCGGCTCAAACCAACCAACCGGAGACCTACACCTCCAACCATACAAAGCCTCATAGGGAGCCATCTGAATGCTCGACTGATAACTGTTATTATATGCAAACTCCGTTAGTGGCATAAACTGATCTCATGAACCACCAAAGTCAATCACACAAGCATGCAACATATCCTCCAAAATCTGAATGGTACGCTCCGACTGCCTGTCGGTCTGAGGATGAAACGTTGTGATAAACTCAACCTGAGTACCCAACTCTCTCTGCACGGCTCTCGAAAACTAAGATGTGAACTGAGTACCTTTGTCGGAAATGATAGAAATTGGAACCCCATGTAATCCGACAATCTCCCTGATATAAATCTCAGCTAACCTTTCTGATGAATACGTAGTACCAACAGGAATGAAGTGCGCGGACTTGGTCAGCCGATCCACAATAACCCATATAGTATCAAATCTCCTCGAAGTCCATGGGAGTCCAACTACGAAGTCCATGGTGATGATACGCTCCCACTTCCACTACGGAATCCATCGGGTCTCTGGTGCTCATACTTGACCTGCTGACAGTTGATATACCGAGCCACAAACTCCACAACATCCTTCTTCATTCTCATCCACCAATAATGCTGCCTTAAATATTGATACATCTTCGCGGCACCCGGATGGATGGGATACCGCGAACTATGAGCCTCTGCTAGAATCAAATCTCGAAGCCCATCTACAATGGGCACGCAAATCCGACCCTGCATCCTCATGACCCCATCATCACCAATAACCACATCTCTGGAATCACCACGGCGGACCCGGTCCTGAAGAACAAGCAAATGTGGATCAGCATAATGGCGTGCTCTAATCAGATCGTAAAGAGAAGACCTGGAGGCTACACAAGCCAACACCCACGGGGGATCTGATAGATCCAATCTCACCAAATGACTTACTAAGGCCTAAAAATCAAGAGCTAATGGCCGCTCTGCTACTGGAAGGTAAGCTAAACTCCCCAAACTCTCTGCTCTGCGACTCAAGGCATCGGCCACTACATTGGCCTTTCCCGGATGATATAAGATAGTGAGATCATAATCCTTGAGGAGCTCTAACAATCTCCTCTGATGCAAATTCAAGTCCTTCCTCAGGGATACTACAAACTACGATGATCAGTGAAAATCTCACACTGCACTCTGTACAAATAATGCCACCAAATCTTCAAGGTATGGGCAATGGCAGCTAACTCAAGATCGTGCACTTGATAATTCTTCTCGTGCACCTTCAACTATCTGGACGCGTAAGCATCACCCTACCGTCCTGCATCAATACCGCTCCCAAGCCAACTCAAGAAGCATCACAATAAAATGTGGAAGAACCCGAACAAGCAAGCAAAACTAGTACTGGAGTTGTAGTCAATGCTGACTTAAGCTTCTGAAAGCTCTCCTCACACTCATCAGACCATTTGAATAGAGCACCCTTCTAGGTCAATCTGGTCAAAGGTGAAGCAATCGAAGAGAATCCCTCCACAAAGCGACGGTAATATCTCGCCAAACCAAGGAAACTCCTAATCTCTATAGTTGAGGATGGTGTGAGCCAACTCTGCACCGCCTCTATCTTCTTCGGATCAACCCGAATCCCCTCAATAGACACCACGTGCCCCAAGAAAGCTACCAATCCTAGCCAAAACTCACACTTGGAGAATTTCGCATAAAGTTTCTCCTCCCTCAATCTCTGTAACACAACTCTCAAATGCTGAGCATGATCTTCCTGGCTACGAGAATAAACCAGGATGTCATCAATGAACACAATGACGAAGGAATCAAGATAAGCAAATGTGGCGGACCCGGTCCTGAAGAACAAGCAAATGTGGATCAGCATACTGGCGTGCTCTAATCAGATCGTAAAGAGAAGACCTGGAGGCTATACAAGCCAACACCCATGGGGGATCTGATAGATCCAATCTCACCAAATGACTTACTAAGGCCTAAACATCAAGAGCTAATGGCCGCTCTGCTACTGGAAGGTAAGCTAAACTCCCCAAACTCTCTGCTCTGCGACTCAAGGCATCGGCCACTACATTGGCCTTTCCCGGATGATATAAGATAGTGAGATCATAATCCCTGAGGAGCTCTAAGCTTCTCCTCTTACACAAATTCAAGTCCTTCTGCCTCAGCAGATACTACAAAATACGATGATCAGTAAAAATCTCACACTGCACTCCGTACAAATAATGCCGCCAAATCTTCAAGGTATGGACAATGGCAGCTAACTCAAGATCGTGCACTTGATAATTCTTCTCGTGCACCTTCAACTGTCTGGACGCGTAGGCATCACCCTACCGTCCTGCATCAATAACGCTCCCAAGCCAACTCTAGAAGCATCACAATAAACTGTGTAAGAACCCGAACCAGCAGGCAAAACTAGTACTGGAGCTATAGTCAATGCTGACTTAAGCTTCTGAAAGCTCTCCTCACACTCATCAAACCATTTGAATAGAGCACCCTTCTAGTTCAATCTGGTCAAAGGCGAAGCAATCAAAGAGAATCCCTCCACAAAGCGACGATAATATCCCGCCAAACCAAGGAAACTCCTAATCTCTATAGCTGAGGACAGTGTGAGCCAACTCTGCACCGCCTCTATCTTCTTCGGATCAACCTGAATCCCCTCATTAGACACCACGCTCCCCAAGAAAGCTACCGATCCCAGCCAAAACTCACACTTGGAGAATTTCGCATAAAGTTTCTCCTCCCTCAATCTCTGTAACACAACTCTCAAATGATGAGCATGCTCTTCATAGCTTTGAGAATAAACCAGGATGTCATCAATGAACACAATGACGAAGGAATCAAGATAAGGCTGAAACACGATGTTCATCAATTGCATGAACACAGCTGGGGCATTGGTCAGGCGAAATGACATAACCAAGAACTCATAATGACCATACCTGGTCCTGAAAGAAATCTTCGGAATATCAGAATCCCGAATCCTCAACTGATGATACCCAAATCTCAAATCAATCTTGGAAAACACCCTGGCTCCGTGAAGCTGGTCAAACAAATCATCAATGCGGGGCAAGGGATACTGGTTCTTCATCGTAACCCTATTAAACTGCCGATAGTTAATACACATACACATGGACCCATCATTCTTCTTCACGAACAACAGCGGTGCACCCCAAGGTGACACACTAGGCCGAATGAACCCCTTATCCATGAGCTCCTGAAGCTGCTCCTTCAATTCCTTTAGCTCTGCTAGTGCCATACGATATGGTGGAATAGAAATAGGCTGAGTGCCTGGCACCAGGTCAATACCAAAATAAATATCCCTGTCAAGTGGCCTGGCAGGTCTGCAGGAAACATATCCGGAAAATCACGAACCACAAGAACTGAGTCAATAGCGGGAGTCTCACCACCGACATCCCTCACAAAGGCCAAATAAGATGAACACCCCTTTTCAACCATGTGCGGAGCCTTTAGGTAAGAAATCACCCTTCTAGGCATATACTCGGAAGAACCTCTCCACTCAACCCTCGGACACCGCGACATAGCTAAGGTCACGGTCTTAGCATGACAATCAAGAACAGCATGGCACGGAGACAACCAATCCATGCCCAAAATCACGTCAAAATCGACCATGCCGAGTAACAGTATGTCCACTCGGGTCTCCAGACCCCTAATAGATATCATGCATGACCGATACACGCAGTCCACAACAACAGTATCACCCGCCGGAGTCGACACATGAACAGAGTTGACTAGATACTCACGAGGCACGCCTAGAAAACTGGCAAAATATGAAGAAACATAGGAATATGTGGAACCAGGGTCAAATAAAGCCAAGGCATCACAAAAACTGACTGAAACAGTACCTGCAATCACGATATCTGAGGCCATAGCATCCGGCCTGGCTGGAATTGCAGACATACGAGCCTGACCTCCCCCTCTAGGGCGGCCACTGGCTGACTGACCACCACCCTTGGCTGCTTGGGCGGGTGGTGAAGTTACTGGAGCTAAAGTCGAGGGTTGGCCCCTCTGCTGAGAAGATCAACTGAAATGGCGGGGACATTGCCTCCACCCGTGCCCAAACTCTCCACACTCAAAATAGCTACCTGGAGCTAGAGGCGGGGATTTATAGAAACCCCTAGCACCCGTACGGTCACTAGAAGACTCCTTTATAGATGAACCCTGAACTAGAGGTGCTCGAGCCGCACTCTGAGCTGGGAGGGCACCAAAAGAAGTACGGCCTAACTGAGGAGGCGTGAATGAACGGCCCTTACCCTGCTGAAGGGAGCACTACTGGAATTGCCCGAACCCTGAGGCCTTTTGGCCTTCCTCTCCTACCGCTCCTGGCGGCGAATAGACTCAATATCTCGAGCTATGTCAATAACCTGCTCGAATGAATCACCCAATACTCTCTCCCGGTCATAAACCACCGAAGCTGATAAGAAAGACCATCTACGAACCTCCTCACCCTCTCCTTATCAGTAGGGATAATCTCAGAAGCATGTCTAGCCAACTCAAAAAATCTCATCTCGTACTGAGTGTCTGATAACTCTCCCGGGTGCAGCTGCTCAAACTGCATACGCTGCTCCTCTCTGTGGGACGGAGGAACATACTTCTCCAAAAAGATCGTGGAGCTGCTGCCAGGTAAGAGGTGCTAAACCAACCGGTCTACGCCTCTCGAAAGACTCCTACCAAGTAAAGTCAGCACCCGCAAACTGAAATGTAACAAACGAGACCCCACTGGTCTCCAGAATACCCGCGGTGCGTAGTATCCTCTGGCACCTATCTAGAAATCTCTGGGCATCCTTGCCCTCTGTATCGCTGAAACTCGGAGGTTGAAGTCTGTTAAATCTCTCCAACCTGCGTTGCTCGTTCTCAGGAATAGCAGGGACCACATAATCCTGAACCAGAGCAGCTGTCTGAGCTGGGGCTGCTCCCGGTGCCTGAATACCCTGTGCAGCCTGCTCAGGTGCTCGGGCAGCTGGAGTCTGATTGCCTCCCCCCGCCTGAGCTGTGGTGGCAGAAAAAGACATGGCAATGTCCTGAGCCAAACCGGTGCATACTGACAATATCTGAGACAGGGCCTCCTAAAGACCCAGAATAACCATAGGCACTGCTGGTGCCTGAGCATGTCCCACTGGGACACCATCGGCAGGAACCTGATCATGATCGATAGGGGGATCCTGAGGTACTGCCCCGGCTGCTGCTCGGGCTGGCCCCCTACCTCTACCACGGCCTCGACCGCGGCCTCGACCTCTCGTTGGTCTAGCCGGTGACTGGTCACTCTGATCAGTATGGCATGTCCTCACCATCTGTGAGAGAATGAAACAACATAAGTTCAGATTTTTCAATAATCAATAGATCAGCACGAAAGAGTTCAAGAAAATAGAAATGTTTCCTAAAAGTTTGGCAGCCTCTCGAAGGTAAGTACAGACGTCTCCGTACCGATCCACAAGACTCTACTAAACCTGCTCATGACCGTTGAGTCATATGTAAGCTAGGGCTCTGATACCAAACTGTCACGACCCTAAACCCTAACCGGCCGTGATGGCGCCTATCATGGAACTAGGCTTGCCAACTATCGCATGTTCACAATTTCCTTAGAAAACCTCATTTAAGTTTCAAGCACTTCATAACAATATACAGAAATTTACTTAATATAATAGGCCATATTTTTATATACAGTACTGCCATCCCCAAAACCCGGAGTCAACATGTCATGAGCATCTACTGAAATAAGCCAAAATAAGTATTATGATACAAAACTCCGAATCAAAGCTAAATACAACAGGAAGAGAGAGAAGAGATGCTGCGAACACTGAAAAACTACCTCTATATACCCACGATCCGGCTCCACTGCGATATATATAAAAGCTAATGCTCGATATCTGCTCCTGAATCTGCACACAGAGGTGCAGGGAGTAATGTGAGTACGCCAACTCAGTAGTAATGGAAATAAATCAAGTCTAAGTAGCAAGGAATCACATAAAAATCAATGTCATCAAGTCACAATATACACAGCCTTACTTTCCAATAGTATACATAGATATACGAAATCATCATGCCTTAGAAATCAACTTCATAAAAGTCCTTAAAACAATGCACATTTTTAACAACTTTAAAACAATGATTTGGTATGCAAATGAATGTAGTAAAATCATAAGTAGCCCCTCGGGCTAAAACTTGTTTCATAATCAGCCCCTCGGGCATGCCTCACAATCCCTCAGCACCTCATAATCACTCAGCACCTCACATCCACGCATACCTCCCAATCACTCATCACTCATCACTCGCACTCGGTGCGCTCACTAGGGGCGTGTACAGACTGCGGAGAGGCTCCTTCATCCCAAGCGCTAATATCACTCAGCACCTCACCATCACTCTTGGCCCTCGGCCACACTCGATGGAACCACTTGAAAAGCCACTCGAGCGAAGTAGTAGAACGGGGTACTCGACCCGAAAACATCATTTTAATGCTCATGTAGTGTAAATTAGGCTGAGTTTCAAATAAAACAGTGTGCACAATGATGTTTAGTAAAATCATCAATAGGTAGTGAGGAAAACAGTAGTAAAACGCCCTCAAAAGGTCTAAACAGATCGGCACGAGGCCCCAAACACGGATCATAGCCCAAATATTTCACAAATCTTTAGAACATAATTTAACATAAGATTTTGAGTAAATATGCAACTCATTAGTCGTCGCGGAGAGGACCTAGTCCAATCCAAAAATCAGTATGCGCCACATATTCGTCATCTGACATGTGCGCCATTCTAAATTCAGGGAGAAAATAATGCAGTCCATGGTTCCATACCCTCAGGACAAAATTTAAGACCATTACTTACCTCTACCGGGCCGCGACACTAGTCCGCTATGCCTTTGCCCCTCAAATAGGCTGCCGATTGCTCCGAATCTAGCCAAAACCAGTTAACATTATCAATATATACTCAAGGAACACAACCCAATCAAAAATTATCAATTTATTCAAAAATCTCGAAATTCGGCCAAACTTGATCCCCAGGCCCACGTCTCGAAATCCGATAATTTTTACATCACTAGAAACCTCGTCCTCCCACGATTCTATACATACCAAGAACACTAAAATCGGACCACAATTGCCATTCCAAAACCCCAAAAGAAATCCCAATTCTTTCCTCCCGTTTTTCCAACTTTTTCCTACTCAAATCCTTAATTTTTCAAGCCTAATCCTAACAAAATAGCATAGGAACGGGATTAACAACCAAAGAACATACCTTTACTGAAGAACCTTGAATTTCCCACTCAAAATCACCTTGAATGGACTCCTCCCGCATGCAAATTGATGAAAAATAAGAAATTTCGCGGATGGGTCCTTTTTATACTGTTCTGCCCAGTCATTTCCGCACCTGCGGACAATTGACCGCACCTGTGGACCCGCACCTACGGTCCCAGGTGAGCACCTATGAAACTCACTTAACGGGCAAATTCTCGCGCTTGCGACCATCTTTCCGCACCTGCGGCATCGAAGGTGCGATGCTCCTTCCGCACTAGCGACATCGCAGGTGCAACAAACTCCTCGCACCTGCGGACCTCTCCTTACTCAACCAAATCTAGCACCTGCAACCTTTTCTCTGCTCCTGCGGAACCGCACCTGTGGCTTCCCTTCCGCAGGTGCAAAAACACAAGCAACCAGCAACCTGCAGATTTCTAAAAATAACTCCACACTTCCCGTCAACCATTCAAAATCGATCTCGAGCCCCTCGGGGCCCCAACCAAACATACCAACACACCCCATAGTATTATTCCAACTTATTTGAGCCTTCGAAACACCAAAAACAACACGAAAACACCAAATTTACGTCAAATTCAAGCCTAAGAACTTTGAAACTTCTAAATAGCGCTAACTACGCCGAAACCAACCAAAACACCTCCAATTGACCTGAAATTTTGCAGACATATCAGAAATAACATTATGAACCTGCTGAAACTTTCGGAATTCCATTCCGACCCCGATAGCCTATTTTCCACTGCCGACCAGAAATTGCCAAAAACTAACTTTCGCCAATTCAAGCCTAATTCTACACCGGACATCACAAAAATATTCTGAACACACTCCTAAGTCCCAAATTACCTAACGAAGCGATTCGAGCCATAAAATCCACATTCCGGGGTCGTTTACCAATAAGTCAACTCTTAGTTGACTTTCTCAACTATTAGGCTACTTTAAAAGGCTAATTGCCTAAACTCTCACCATAACCACTCCGGACCCAAACCAACTGATCCAACACATCAAAAACAAGATAGCGATATATAACAAATGCAAAAATATGGGAAATGGGGTAAATCTCACGGAACGACCGGTCGGGTCGTTACAGTCGCATAACCTCCCTCCCAAAAATCAAAGGCAGCAATGCGACAATTATGCGGTCCGCAGAACCGAAATGCGATTGCATATTGGACCGCATAGTTGTCCTCAAATGGGGCAGTGATCTGCCCGTGTATGCGTCCATTATGCGGTCCGCATACACGTTATGCAATCACATAGTGTGTCGCATCACGCCTACTTTCTGAAAAATTTTATTATTTAAGTCTCGGGGTACTTTTTACTCAATTTAGGTCCGTTTTAAAATTTTCCAAAATAAAAACAACTCGGGGACTCATTCGGGCAATATTTTAAACAAGAAAATTTTATGGGTCTTTACACGATCGCAATCCATTCTCCACGATCCCGAACAAGAAAACCAGATGACCACAACTCAACCGAAGCCAGCAATGCCAAAATGAAGAAAATGGTCCAAAAATAATCTGAATGGCGCCCGAGCCCCTCGGGACCCTGTCCGAACATTCCAACAAGTCCCATAACCTAACACAGACCTACTCAAGGCCTCAAATCATCCATAACAACATCAAAACAATGAATCGCGCCTCAAATCGAACTTAATGAACTTTGAATCTTTCAACTTCTAAAACTCGTGTCGAACCTTATCGAATCAACTTGGAATGAACTTAAATTTTGCACACATGTCCCAAATGACATAGCGAAGCATTTCCAATTGCGGAAACCAAAATCCAAACCCGATATCATCGAAGTCAACTCCTGGTCAAACTTAACTTTCCAAACCTTCAAATTTCCAACATTCGCCAGTTAGTGCCAAAACCTTCTAGAAATATCTAAATGCAAATTCGGATATATGACCGAGTCTAAAATCACCAATCGGACCTAGTGGAACCATCAAAACTCTGATCCGGGTCAAATACTCAAAAGTCAAACTTGGTCAACTCTTCCAGCTTTTAGATTCAATCTTGAAATTCATTCTTCCAACTAATTATGAATCACCTGAAAACCAAAACCAACGATATCTGCATGTCATAATACATCATACGATGATGCTCAAGACTTCAAATAACAGAACATAATACAAATGCTCAAAACGACTGGCTGGATCATTACATATTAAGTGCACGTAGGCTCTACGAAGATACCCTGATCTCAAGTGGTGGAATGAGATGAAAAGGGATATAGAGGACTTTGTGGCTAGGTAACCTAATTTCCAGCAAGTGAAGACTGAGCACCAAAGACCCGATGTCTTGGAATAGAATATAGAAATTCCAATGTGGAAGTAGGAGGTGATCAACATGGACTTTGTGGCAGGTCTACCTCGCATACCTCGTATGTTTGGATCAATTTGGGTGATTGTGGATCTACTTATAAAGTCATCCCACTTCATGACTGTTAGGTCTACTGACACAACAAACACTATGCTCAGTTGTTCAATCATCTCATATCAAAGGGCGCAATTCACGCCTAACTTTTGGCAGAAATTTCGGCAAGGTTTGGGTACTCATGTGAATCATAGTACATATTTTCCTTACACAATAGACGGGCAAGCTGAGTGAACCATACAAACACATGAGGATATGTTTTGTGCATGTATGCTTGACTTTTGATGTAATTGGGATGATGATTTTCCACTCGTAGAATTTTCCTACAACAATAACTATCATGCCAACATTCAAATGGATTCGATCAAAGCTCTATACACTAGGAGATGTAGTTCCAAAATCACTTGGTTTTAAGTTAGAAAAGCATATTTAATAGGGCCAGACCTTGTGCATCAAGCAATTGAAAAGGTCAAGATCATCTAGGAGCAGCTAAAAAACACTTAGAGTTGCCAAAAGTCCTATTCGAATGTCCAACATAGATATCTAGAGTTCAAAAAGGATGACTAGGTACTCTTGAAATTGTCCCCCATGATAGACATAATGCGATTTGCGAAGAGAGGGAAATTGAGTCCAAGGTATATTGGACCTTATAGAATTTTGCGTAAGGTTAGTCAAGTTCCCTGTAGGCTTGAGTTCCCTCCAGAGTTGTCCATAGTGCACCTAGTATTTCACATTCCCAAGTTGCAGAAGGTGGTTGGAGATCCGTCACTCATCGTCCCTGTTACATTTCGCATTTTTGTACGTTAAAGTTTCGTCATAAGTTAATCGACGTAGGTTTGGGAATGAGATTATTTTTGAGGTTATAAGCATTGATGTTATTTATAACAGGCGGTAAGTAAATTCCATGAAGGTTACAGGGTGAATGAATCAAAGAAAATGAGTTTCATTGAAGGTTGTCAATTTGGGATAAAATACGGTCTGAGCTACTATGTCTGGTGTTTATGGACTAGTGCCATACAAGATACCACATGGCCATGATATTAATGTGTATAAAGTATGTTAAAAGTGAGTAACATTTTAAGTAATTTGAGATAATTCTTAATTATGTGAATAATATGGTAATTAATTATTTTTGGTGGGAGATTAGCTAATTAATTATAAATTTTGGATAAGCTTAATCCCCTCCCCCAATGTGGTAGCAAACTATTCCAAATTAGTGACTCTTAAGTTTATACAGTAAGGTGGCAAAGTTAGAGGGTTATGTGGCTAAGTCACCACATGAAGTGGGGGCCACCCACTAAGGTATAAGACCTCTCAAATTCACAAAGAGAGGTGCTTATATCTAAATTGTAAGTAACGGATCTTCAACAAAATTCAAACAATATTTCTTAGTATCATAGTAATGGGATTTTGCAATTCGAGGGAAGCCCGATATAACCTTTCTCAAGAATATCATATGGATTTTTTCCTACTTCGATCTTGCCATCGCGTGTTTTGTCACGATTGTCGTGTGTTAGAGGGATTTTCAAGGGAACCAGCTCAGGTATGTTAAGGCTATCCCTTCTTTCCTTTTGGAATGATCCATATGGTACAAACGAAACAAGTAAATGCACAACTTTAATAAATGACTCTATTCGTAAAAATACTAGAGATGCTTATGTTCTTGATTTCCCGTGTGTCTTATTATATTTTTTGTTCATGGGTTGCAGAAAAATACGTAATTGATAAAGTTTATCCGAATCGCATATTGATCTTATAACATTCCGAGAAATCTTATTAACAAATTTCTTATGTATTCCATTCATTTATACATGTACATTGACTAATGACCATATGGCATTATATATAAGTATATTATATGTATATAGGATATGGGAAAAGGTTACAGCGTTATATACGCACCACCACCTGATCAGCTGGTATATGTTGATAATTGTGCCCACAATGGCTGAGATGATATGATGGGATGCCCTCAGAGGCTTGATGATGTTATGTATACCTACCAATGCATGATACAACATTTATATGCACGTGCATGACAATATAAATGTTTCAGGATTCACAATGTAATTTAGACTCACAGGTGGAATTCTTAACTCCATGTTTCATCTATCTCTTTTATGTATTAATTTTCATGCCTTACATAATAAGTACATTATTCGTACTAACGACTCTATTTCCCAGGGCCTATGTTTCATGTCCGTAGGTGCAGGTAGATAGTCTGACGGTCCCCCTTCTTAGGATCCTTGATCAGCAAGAGTTGGTGTGCTTCATTTCATCTAGAGTTGCTTTGAGTTTTAGTACGATATGTTTATATACATATATGGGCACGACGGGGCCCAGTCATGTCCTTTATATAGTTGTACACTCTAATAGAAGTCTATAGACAATTATGTATAGTTGGATAGCATGTGGCCTTGTTGGCTTCTAGTTGTGGATATATAGTTGTTTATAGCAGCCTTGTCAGCTCGCCCTACCATTTTCTGCATGTATATATATATATATATATATATATATATGTCTTTTGGACATGTTTTCTTGATGGATGTTATTTATGTAATTCAGTAGTTTATTGACAGATATTATACAATACCTACCCTTAATTCATTTTTATATCTTAGATGTATGCTAAGGGGTGTTCGACAGGTAGGACTCGGACACTCGTCATGGCCCATCAACTTGGGTCGTGATAAAAGTGGTATCAGAGTAGTTCTGTCCTAGGGTTGTCTAGAGACTAAGTCTAGTAGAGTCTAGTTTATGGGTGTGTTGTGCACCACACTTATAGATAAGAGGCTACGTGACATATAGGATGTTAACCTCTCTTCTTATCTTAGATCATGCGATATAAGAATTCATTTTTCTTGATGATGTGATATGCTTTCAGTGATGCCGAAGAAGGTTACATCCACTCAGAAGGGCAAGTCCGTGGTGGATGAGACTATTAGTCGAGCGCCACGAGTTACTAGGACTCGGGGAGAGTCTCATAGTGAGATTCCATCTCAGACTTCACATACCCCTCCCTCTCTAGAGGTGCCTCGAGGGGCACCAGCTCCAGCACCTGTTGTTGTATGTCCAGCTCCTCATCCAGATGCACTAGGTCAGGAGATGAGAGATGTTATTCAGCTATTAACTCGATTAGTAGCCGCACAGGCTCGGTGTCAGGAAGTAGGTATTGGTCATGCAGATAGGTCTGTCAGTGCGAGGTTCGTGATTTCATTAATTTGGACCCTCTAGTATTCGCTGGAGCAGATCCAAATGAGGACCCTCAGGTACTTATCGATAGGATATAGAGGACTTTGAGTTTAATGAAGGCCACTACGGCTGAGTCAGTTGATCTAGCTTCCTATAGACTTCAAGATGTTGCAGTTAATTGGTACGAGTCTTAGGATTATCCAGAGGTGAGGATGCCCCTCTGGCGGCATGGCAGGAGTTTACAGAGGTTTTTCTTCGTCATTATCAGCCACCAGAGCTTAGACGGGCCAGAGTTGATAGGTTCTTGACCCTTCGGCAGGCTAACATGAGTGTTTGGGAGTACAGTCTTCAGTTTGATTCCTTGGCCAGGTATGCTCCCACTATTAAATCTAAGATGGAGGATCGGGTTCACCGGTTCGTGATGGGGTTGGATACGTACCTGCTTAAATGGTTGAATGTCGGTCTCACTTTAGCCAGGCATGGATATTACACTTAGGGTGTGGAGGAGTGTAAACAGCATCAGAGGGCCGATCATGAGCATGATAGCTGCCATCATAAGAAAGCGAGATCTTCGGGTCCTTCTAGTGAGTTTCGAGGTTGTCAAAGACAACAATACTCGAGGTATCCAACCCAGCCATCAGCTAATGCACCACCTCAGTTTGTCGGTAAGAGATTTGACCGTTCCACATATTCAGGGTTTGGTTAGAATTCAGGGCCTCATGTTCTCAGTATAGGGGAGAATCAAGTCAGATGAGGCCACCCTTGCCACGATATGCTCAGTGTGGTTAGAAACATGTCGGGAAGTGTCGTATGGGTTTGGGAATTTTTTAGACTCTTGGTTATCCAGGCCATGTCATGAGAGATTGTCCGATGAGACGTGATTCAAGCATATTTCAGCCAGCGGGATCTGTAACAGGTTCGTCATCATTAGTACACCCCTCTGGGAAAGGTTCACAAGCACCAATCGGTCGTGGTATAGGAATAGGTGGAGCATCTATCTCGAGCGGTCCTCAGAATCGCATATATGCATTAGCAGGACGACATGATCAGGAGTTGTCACCTGATGTTGTTACATGTAATTCTCAAGCTCCTCATATGATGTATATGCCCTGATTGACCCAGGTTCCACCTTATCATATGTTACTCTGTTGGTGTCTAGTAAGTTTGGAATAAAATCTGAGTTGGTTAAACCTTTTGAGGTGTCCACACATGTTGGAGGTCCAGTGATAGCTAGGCAGGTATATAGAGGTTGTATAGTAGTATTTCATTGTCGATCAACAGTAGCAAACCTAATAGAGCTTGTTATGACAATGTTGATTGTAGACCAAAGATGGCCCGATTCCAATTTCCAGGGGAGCCTATTTTGGAATGGAAAGGTAATACGACATCACTGAGAGGTAACTTTATTTCCTATCTCAAGGCAAGGAAGATGATCAAAAAGGGCTATATTTATCTCTTAGTTCGGGTTCAGGATGTGAAAGTAGAATCACCAACCATTTAATCAATTCATGTGGTTAATGAGTTTCCCGATGTTTTTCCCGATGAGCTTCCAGGTCTTCTGCCAGAGCGAGAAATTGAGTTTGCTATTGACCTACTACCAGATACTCAACCAATATCTATTTCTCCCTATAGAATGGCACCCGCGGAGATGAAAGATTTGAAGGAACAACTAAAGGACTTGCTTGAAAAAGGCTTTATCAGACCTAGTACATCATTGTGGGGAGCACCTGTGTTATTTGTAAGGATGAAAGATGGTTCCTTGCGGATGTGTATTGATTATAGACAAATGAATAAGGTGACAATCAAAAATAAGTATCTTCTCACAAGATTGATGATTTATTTGATCAGCTGCAAAGTGCCAAGTGTTTCTCGAAGATAGACTTGAGGTCCGAATACCATCAGGTAAGGGTTAGAGAGAAAGATATTCCGAAGACAGCATTCAGGACCAGATATGGGCATTTTGAGTTTCGCGTTATGTCGTTCGATTTGACCAATGTCCCAGTAGTATTCATGAATTTGATGAACCGTGTGTTAAGACCCTTTATAGATCTATTCGTGATTGTATTTATTGATGATATATTGGTATATTATTGTTCCGAAACTGAGCATGCAGATCATTTGCGTACTGTGTTCAAAGTTCTACAAAAAGGGAAGTTGTATGCAAAATTCTCTAAATGTGGATTCTGGTTGAAACTTCAACCTCAAACGGAGCCGGTATGGCTGAGGGTGTTGTCAAACAGGTACAACCCCGAACATTTGGGAGGAAAAAGTAAAGAAGCCACTTCTAAGACATATGTGATTGAGACCAGCCTAGACGATCTTTGGAGAAAGATGCAAGCGAGAGAATATTATGTGGTTGACCATCTGAACCAAACCCCTGCCCAAGTATCATTATATCACTGTTGCAGAACTTTGAGGCGCATAGGAATGCATTGATGAAAGTGTTAAACGATGCCTATGTACCCAATAACATTACTAGTGGGTAAATGTCCAATATGGTAGGACAGGTATTGGAACGCCACAAGATCACCTTTCACGAGGACGAACTGTCATCGGAAGGATTGAGTCGCAGTAGGGCATTGCATATCATAGTGCAGTGTGAGGACAAATTCATTGCTAGGGTCCTGATAGATGGGGGTTCAAGTCTTAACATATGTTCATTAACCACTTTGAAGAGATTGGGTAAGGGTTTGCATGAGATACGAGCGGGGAGTATGAACGTGAAAGCATTCGATGGGTCCCAAAGGGCCACAATTGGGGGACCAACCTTTGTTTACAAATGGTCCCGACCTGGTTTGACGTTGAATTTCAAGTGTTAGACATATCATCCACATACAATCTGTTGTTGGGACGACCTTGGATACATGCTACTAGGGTCGTAACCTATACTCTACACCAGGACGTGAAGTTCAAATGGAATCATCATGAATTCATCATCCATGGGGATGGAAGTAGTCCTATTTACACCAATCAAACTATTCTGATTGTTGAGAATAGAAGAAAATTGGGTGGAGAAACATACTATCGCATCGAGCGTGTCAACGAAGTTGAGAAAGATAAATGGTGGAGAAGATAGAGAGCATATTGGCATGGACATTGTATGAACCTGGAAAGGGTCTCGGTAAGAATCTCCAGGGTATCACTAAACCAATATAGCTAAAGTGTCACGGCACAACCTTTGGACTTGGATATAAGTACACCTGGCAGAACTATAATGATTAGTCGCTGCCATAGTGTGGTCCTTATTACCCTATTAATCAGTCGGTACCACATTTAAGCCGGTCATTTCATCAAGCCGACATGATGTGGGGATCTGAAGAAGATGAAGTTCTAGCTGGCATAAGGAATCTGTTCTTGGAAGATGAAGACATGGACTGCAGTGCAATAGTTGAGGAGGAGGAGGAGGAGGAAGGCCTCGTCATCCAGACAGTAGAGAAGGGAGTTGTTCTCAAAAATTGGACTGCTACACCATCAAGGGCCTGCCGAGTTCCTGGGTAGCCTGGCCATTAGCATCCTTTATTTTGAAAACAATTTTATGGGCGTTTAAGACATTCTTCAGTATTTTGTTTTAATCGTTTTGTTTTGAAATAATTGTTCGGGTCATTAAACTACGTTTGTTTGACATTTTAATATTCATCAATAGTTTGGTGTTTTAGTATTTATTATTATCCTTTACATTTTCTCTCTACAGTATTATTATTACTTATCCCGATGAACCTACAATTGTCACATGTAATGAGACAACGCAACATAACGATAGTGATTCAGAAGAAATATAAGAAAAGATATAATACGTGAGGAAATTGTCAGAGAAGTGGAAAACTTTGAGAACCAGCCTAAGTCCAATTTGGTTGAGACCAAGATAGTCAATTTGGGAGATTCCGAAATAGTCAAGGAAACTCGTGTAAGCATCCACCTGTCACCATCAGTAAAAGAAGATTACATCTGTTTCCTGAAGGAATATGAAGATATTTTTGCATGGTCTTATGATTATATGACTGGTTTGAGCACATCTATAGTGGCTCATAAACTACCTACCAACCCTATGTGTCCACCTATAAAGCAGAAGCGCAGAAAGTTCAAGCCCGATATGAGTCTGAAAATTAAAGAGGAGGTCACCAAGCAGATCTAAGCTAACGTTCTCAGAGTGGTTGAATATCCAACCTGGTTGGCTAATATTGTTCCAATTCGGAAGAAGGATGGGAAAGTCAGGGTATGTGTCGACTATCATGATTTAAATAGAGCAAGTCCCAAAGATGATTTCCTGTTGCCCAACATACACATACTGATCGACAATTGTGCCAAGCATGAACTACAGTATTTTGTGGACTCCTTCGTGTGATATCATCAGATCTGGATGGATGACAAAGATGCTGAGAAGACAGCCTTTATTACGCCATGGGAGTATACTGCTACAAAATAATGTTGTTTGGCCTGAAGAATGCTGGAGCCACTTATATGAGGGCCATGACAACCATTTTCCACGATATGATACACAAGGAGATAGAAGTGTATGTGGATGACATCATCATCAAATCCAAGAAGGATACAGATCACATAGCATACTTGAGCAAATTCTTTTATCGACTTTGAAGGTATAATTTGAAGTTGAATCCTGCAAAATGTGCCTTTGGGGTCCCTGCTGGAAAGTTGTTAGGGTTTATCATCAGCCGTCAAGGAATTGAGTTGTACCCGTCAAAAGTCAAGGCTATCCAAGATTTTCCACCTCCAAATAACATGAAAGACGTGATGAGTTTCTTAGGGCGTCTCAATTACATCAGCCATTTTATAACACAATCAACTGTGATCTGTGAACCGATTTTCAAAATGTTAAAGAAGGATGCCGCAACAAGTTGGAATGAAGAATGTCAAAAAGATTTTGACAAAATCAAGGAATATTTATCCACACCACCAGTCTTGGCCCTGCCGGAACCTGTGAGACCTCTGCTACTCTATTTGTCCGTACTAGATGGGGATTTCGGTTGTGTCTTGGGATAATACGATGATACCGGAAGAAAAGAGAAAGACATATACTATCTGAGTAAGAATTCAACACCCTATGAAGCACGGTATTCTTTGTTGGAACGCACTGCTATGCTCTGGCATGGATAGCTCAAAATTTGAGTCACTACTTTCGTGCCTACACCACATATCTCATATCATGGATGGATCCTCTGAAATACATTTTCCAAAAACACATGCCTACGGAGAAGTTGGCAAAATGGCATATACTATTGAGGGAATTTGACATTGTTTATGTAACTCAGAAGGCAGTCCAGGGATAGGCATTAGCGGATCATCTGGTCGAAAATCCTATCTGAGGAGAATACAAAACACATAAAATGTATTTTTCCGATGAAGAAGTATCATTTGTAGGGAAAGATATCGCCGAAACCTACGACGGTTAGAGGATGTTCTTTGATGGGGCTGCAAATTTCAAAGGAGTGGGTATTGGAGCCGTTTTGGTATCACAGACAGGTCAACACTATCCGGTATCTGTAGAACTCAGATTTTCATGTACCAACAATATGGTGGAATATGAGGCTTGCATCTTGGGGCTCAATTTGGCCATTGACAAGAACATTCAAGAATCGCTGGTAATTGATAATTTATGCATTTTGGTACATCAGGTTCTAGGGGAGTGGGCTACAAAGAATACCAAAATACTACAGTATTTGTACTATGTGCAAAAGTTGATGAAGAGATTCATAAAGATAGAGTTCAAACATGTTCCAAGAATCCAAAATGAGTTCGCAGATGCATTGGCCACTCTATCTTCCATGATACAACACCCAGACAAGAATTTCATCAACCCTATTCCAATAAGGATCCATAATCAGCCAGCTTATTGCGCTCATGTTGAAGAAGAAATGGATGGGAATCTGTGGTTCCATGATATCAAAAAATACTTGGCAAAAGAAGAGTACCTGGAGCATGGAAATCATACTAAAAATGCAAACTCCGAAGATTGTCCAACCATTTCTTCCAAAGTGGAGGAATTCTGTGTAGAAGGACTCTAGACCTAGGATTATTACGGTGTGTTGACGCCAAGGAAGCTTCCAAACTGCTCGAAGAGATACATGCCGGAACCTACGGACCACAAATGAACAATTTTGGTTTAGCTAAGAAGATATTAAGAGCAGGATATTTTTGGATGACTATGGAAACAGACTGCATCATATATGTCCCATAGTGTCATCAATGCCAAGTACATGTGGATATGATACGAGTTCCACCCAATGAACTCAATGCAACAAATGCACCTTGGCCTTTCTCCACTTGGGGGATGGATGTCATCGGTCCAATCGAACCCGCCGCTTCAAATGGGCATAGGTTCATTCTAGTAGCCATAGACTATTTCATAAAATGGGTTGAAGCCGCATCATACAAGGCTGTAACTAAGAAAGTCGTTGCAAATTTTGTTAGGGATCGTATTGTTTGCCGATTTGGGGTGCCAGAATCGATCATCACCGACAACACCGCCAACCTTAACAGTGATTTAATGAAATCTATGTGTCAAAACTTCAAGATTAAGCATAAGAATTCCACAGCATACAGGACTCAAATGAATGAAAATGTGGAAGACGCCAACAAGAACATCAAGAAATATTGAGGAAGATGGTAGATAATCACAAATAATGGCATGGGAAGTTACCATTTTCCTTATTGGGATATCGTATCATAGTTCGCACATCGATCGGGGAAACTCCCTACTTGATGGTCTATGGTATTGCAGTTGTTATTCCCATCGAAGTCGAAATTCCTTCTTTGAGAATCATACAAGAGGCTGAACTTAGTGATGCAGAATAGAAACGAAGTCTCTATGAACAATTGGCTATCATTGACGGGAAAAGAAATAATGCGGATATGATACGACTGCATCAGGTATGTCCCATAGTGTCATCAATGCCAAGTACATGTGGATATGATACAAGTTCCACCCAATGAACTCAATGCAACAAATGCACCTTGGACCTTCTCCACTTGGGGGATGGATGACTATGGAAACGGACTGCATCAGGTATGTCCCATAGTGTCATCAATGCCTAGTACATATGGATATGATACGAGTTCCACCCAATGAACTCAATGCAACAAATGCACCTTGGCCTTTCTCCACTTGGAGGATGGATGTCATCGGTCCAATCGAACCCCCGCTTCAAATGGGCATAGGTTCATTCTAGTAGCCATAGACTATTTCATAAAATGGGTTGAAGCCGTATCATACAAGGTTGTAACTAAGAAAGTCGTTGCAAATTTTGTTAGGGATCGTATTTTTTGCCGAATTGGGGTGCCAGAATCAATCATCACTGACAACACCGCCAACCTTAACAGTGATTTAATGAAATCTATGTGTCAAAACTTCAAGATTAAGCATAAGAATTCCACAGCATACAGGCCTCAAATGAATGAAAATGTGGAAGACGCCAACAAGAACATCAAGAAATATTGAGGAAGATGGTAGATAATCACAAATAATGGCATGAGAAGTTACCATTTTCATTATTGGGATATCGTACCATAGTTCGCACATCGACGGGGGAAACTCCCTACTTGCTGGTCTATGGTACTGAAGTTGTTATTCCCATCGAAGTCGAAATTCCTTCTTTGAGAATCATACAAGAGGCTGAACTTAGTGATGCAGAATGGATACGAAGTCTCTATGAACAATTGGCTATCATTGACGGGAAAAGAAATAATGCGGATATGATACGACTGCATCAGGTATGTCCCATAGTGTCATCAATGCCTAGTACATATGGATATGATACGAGTTCCACCCAATGAACTCAATGCAACAAATGTACCTTGGCCTTTCCCCACTTGGGGGATAGATGTCATCGGTCCAATCGAACCCGCCGCTTCAAATGGGCACAGGTTCATTCTAGTAGCCATAGACTATTTAATAAAATGGGTTGAAGCCGCATCTTACAAGGTTGTAACTAAGAAATTCGATGCAAATTTTGTTAGGGATCGTATTATTAGCCGATTTGGGGTGCCAGAATCAATCATCACCGACAATGCCGCCAAACTTAACAGTGATTTAATGAAATATATGTGTGAAACCTTCAAGATTAAGCATAAGAATTCCACAGCATACAGGCCTCAAATGAATGAAGATGTGAAAGACGCCAACAAGAACATCAAGAAATATTGAGGAAGATGGTAGATAATCACAAACAATGGCATGAGGATTTACCATTTTCCTTATTGGGATATCGTACCATAGTTCGCACATCGACCGGGGCAACTCTCTACTTGTTGTTCTATGGTACTGAACTTGTTATTCCCACCGAAGTCGAAATTCTTTCTTTGAGAATCATACAAGAGGAAGAACTTAGTGATGCAGAATGGATATGAAGTCTCTATGAACAATTGGCTATCATTGAGGGGAAAAGAATGAATGCAGATATCATTTGACTGCATCAGGTATGTCCCATAGTGTCATCAGTGCCAAGTACATGTGGATATGATACGAGTTCCGCCCAATGAACTCAATGCAACAAATGCACCTTGGCCTTTCTCCACTTGGGGGATGGATGACTATGGAAACGGACTACATCAGGTATGTCCCATAGTGTCATCAATTCCAAGTACATGTGGATATGATACGAGTTCCACCCAATGAACTCAATGCAACAAATGCACCTTGGCCTTTCTCCACTTGGGGGATGGATGACTATGGAAATGGACTGCATCAGGTATGTCCCATAGTGTCATCAATGCCAAGTATATCTTGATATGATACGAGTTCTACCCAATGAACTCAATGGAACAAATGCACCTTGGCCTTTCTCCACTTGGGGGATGGATTTCATCGGTCCAATCGAACCCGCCGCTTCAAATGGGCAAGGGTTCATTCTAGTATCCATAGACTATTTCATAAAATGGGTTGAAGCCGCATCTTACAAGGTTGTAACTAAGAAAGTCGTTGCAAATTTTGTTAGGGATCGTATTGTTTGTCGATTTGGGGTGCAAGAATCAATCATCACCGACAACGCTACCAACCTTAACAGTGATTTAATGAAATCTATGTATGAAACCTTCATGATTAAGCATAAGAATTCCACAGCATACAGGCCTCAAATGAATGAAGATATGGAAGACGCCAACAAGAACATCAAGAAATATTGAGGAAGATGGTAGATAATCACAAACAATGGCATGAGAAGTTACCATTTTCCTTATTGGGATATCGTACCATAGTTCGCACATCGACCGGGGCAACTCTCTACTTGCTGGTCTATGGTACTGAAGTTGTTATTCCCACCGAAGTCGAAATTCCTTCTTTGAGAATTATACAAGAGGCTGAACTTAGTGATGCAGAATGGATACGAAGTCTCTATGAAAAATTGGTTATCATTGACGGGAAAATAATGAATGCAGATATGATACGACTGCATCAGGTATGTCCCATAGTGTCATCAATGCCAAGTACATGTGGATATGATACGAGTTTCGCCCAATGAACTCAATGTAACAAATGCACCTTGGCCTTTCTCCACTTGGGGGATGGATGACTATGGAAACGGACTACATCAGGTATGTCCCATAGTGTCATAAATGCCAAGTACATGTGGATATGATACGAGTTCCACCCAATGAACTCAATGAAACAAATGCACCTTGGCCTTTCTCCACTTGGGGGATGGATGACTATGGAAATGGACTGCATCAGGTATGTCCCGTAGTGTCATCAATGCCAAGTACATCTGGATATGATACGAGTTCCACCCAATGAACTCAATGGAACAAATGCACCTTGGCCTTTCTCCACTTGGGGGATGGATGTCATCGGTCCAATCTAACCCGCCGCTTGAAATGGGCACAGGTTCATTCTAGTATCTATAGACTATTTCATAAAATGGATTGAATCCGCATCTTACAAGGCTGTAACTAAGAAAGTCGTTACAAATTTTGTTAGGGATCGTATTGTTTGTCGATTTGGGGTGCCAGAATCAATCATCACCGACAACGCCGCCAACCTTAATAGTGATTTAATGAAATCTATGTATGAAACCTTCAAGATTAAGCATAAGAATTCCACAGCATACAGGCCTCAAATGAATGAAGATGTGGAAGACACCAACAAGAACATCAAGAAATATTGAGGAAGATGGTAGATAATCACAACAATGGCATGAGAGGTTACCATTTTCCTTATTGGGATATTGTACCATAGTTCGCACATCGACCGGGGCAACTCTCTACTTGCTGGTCTATGGTACTGAAGTTGTTATTCCCACCGAAGTCGAAATTCCTTCTTTGAGAATTATACAAGAGGCTGAACTTAGTGATGCAGAATGGATACGAAGTCTCTATGAACAATTGGTTATCATTGACGGGAAAAGAATGAATGCAGATATGATACGACTGCATCAGGTATGTCCCATAGTGTCATCAATGCCAAATACATGTGAATATGATACGAGTTCCACCCAATGAACTCAATGTAACAAATGCACCTTGGCCTTTCTCCACTTGGAGGATGGATGACTATGGAAACGGACTACATCAGGTATGCCCCTTAGTGTCATCAATGCCAAGTACATGTGGATATAATACGAGTTCCACCCAATGAACTCAATGCAACAAATGCACCTTGGCCTTTCTCCACTTGGGGGATGGATGACTATGGAAACGGACTGCTTCAGGTATGTCCCATATTGTCATCAATGCCAAGTACATCTGGATATGATACGAGTTCCACCCAATGAACTCAATGCAACAAATGCACCTTGGCCTTTCTCCACTTGGGGGGATGGATGTCATCGGTCCAATCGAACCCGCCGCTTCAAGTGGGCACAGGTTCATTCTTGTAGCCATAGACTATTTCATAAAATAGGCGGAAGCCGCATCTTACAAGGTTGTAACTAAGAAAGTCGTTGCAAATTTTGTTAGGGATCATACTGTTTGCCGATTTGGGGTGCCAGAATCAATCATCACCGACAATGCCGCCAACCTTAACAGTGATTTAATGAAATTCATGTGTGAAACCTTCAAGATTAAGCATAAGAATTCCACAGCATACAGGCCTCAAATGAATGAAGATGTGGAAAACGCCAACAAGAATATCAAGAAATATTGAGGAAGATGGTAGATAATCACAAACAATGGCATGATAAGTTACCATTTTCCTTATTGGGATATCGTACCATAGTTCGCACATCGACCGGGGCAACTCCCTACTTGCTGGTCTATGGTACTGAAGTTGTTATTCCCACCGAAGTCGAAATTCCTTCTTTGAGAACCATACAACAGGCTGAACTTAGTGATTCATAATGGATACGAAGTCTCTATGAACAATTGGCTATCATTGACGGGAAAAGAATGAATGCGGTATGCCATGGTCAACTTTACCAAAATAGAATGTCCAGAGCTTTCAAAAAAAGGATCAGACCTAGACAGTTCACATCGGGGTAGCTGGTGTTGAAGCAGATCTTCCCGCATCAAGATGAAGCTAAAGGGAAATTTTCACCTAATTGACAAGGACCCTAAATTTTTCACAGAGTACTAACAAGAGGAGCGCTCATACTTGCATAAATGGATGGAGAAATTTGTCCAAAACCTATCAATTCAAACGCAGTCAAGCGATACTATGTTTAGATTGTTTACACTTCTTCATCTAATGTAACTGAACTACGCTTGACCTGATTCCCGTTTAAGAGGAGATACGTAGGCAGACCTATGGGTTCGGTTACATCTCAATAAAATCTTCATTTTTACCATGGTCAGAAACTGGGGCACAATTTTGAGGACCCTCAAAATTTCGGAGCAAGTCCCGCCAACTTCGTCATATGCAGAACGGTCAAAGAATTGCTTATTAAATGCAAGGAAGTCGCAATGTCTCTAAATTTGTCTCAGCCATTTGTTCATCTAACTTACTTGATATTTCATACTACTATATTTTAACTAACTACATTCATCAAATGCACGCACATTTTTTGAAACACTATTTTTATAAATAGCCATATGCTACCCAGGGTAACTCGAACAGGATCTCGAGATAGGAACAAAAGCAAAGCAAGCGATCGAAGGCACGAACCAACCTTCCCCGCAAAACTCACGAGTTTTCTTTGGATGCAGGAACAAGGAATATTCGCAAATGCGCACATACATCAAAAATCATTATCTTCATAACGGCAAGTTGCCAAACGCAAACACATCTCCAACTAAGAAATACTTTTCTACAACTCATTGTATTCTCTTTGCATGAGGCTAAGCATTGCCTCCCTAATTTCATAAGGCTAAGCATTGTCTTTCCTTGCATGAGACTAAGCAATGTCTCCTCTTCTTGCACGAGGCTAAGCATTGCCTCCCTAATTGCATAAGGCTAAGCATTGCCTTTCTTTGCATGAGACTAAGCACTGTCTCTTCTTCTTGCATGAGGCCAAGAATTGCCTCCCTAATTGCATAAGTCTAAGCATTGCCTTTCTTTGCATGAGACTAAGCACTGTCTCTTCTTCTTGCATGAGGCCAAGAATTGCCTCCCTAATTGCATAAGTCTAAGCATTGCCTTTCTTTGCATGAGACTAAGCATTGTATCCTCTTCTTTTATAAGGCTAAGTATTGCCTCCCTAATTGCATAAGGCTAGGCATTGTCTTTCTTTGCTTGAGACTAAGCATCGTCTCCTCTTCTTGCATGAGGCTAAGCATTGCCTCCCTAATTTCATAAGGCTAAGCACTGCCTTTATTTGCATGAGACTAAGCACTGGCTCTTCTTCTTGCATGAGGCTAAGCATTGCCTCCTTAATTTCATAAGGCTAAGCATTGCCTTTCTTTGCATGAGACTAAGCATTGTCTCCTCTTCTTGCATGAGGCTAAGAATTGCCTCCCTAATTGCATAAGGCTAAGCATTGCCTTTATTTTCATGAGACTAAGTATTGTCTCCTCTTCTTTCATAAGTATAAGCATTGCCTCCCTAAATTTATAAGGCTAAGCTTGACCTTTCCGTGCATCGAGACTAAGCATCGCTCCTCTTCTTGCCTCTTCAATTGTCTGAGGATAACCATAGCCTTATCCTTGCATAATACTAAATGCTACCTCTACTATGCTATTTGAAACCTAGCACTTTTTCTATATTCCCGGGGCTAAGCACTGCCCCAATCCTATGCAAGACTAAGATATATCTTGTTTCGCTTCGCATATGACCAAGAATCATATCTTTGCATCTCATGGGCTAAAACATCGCCATATTGTCCAACGGAATCATAGTCCGAAGGCATCATCCTCATAGACGGAAGACACCATGCCATGGCCTGAGGATCTCCCAAATACTGTACATCATTATTCAAAGGCGCCATGGTTCAGAGGCACCATTTTCATGGGCCGAGAAAACCATTTCATATCCTACGAACCCTTTATCATGTGATTCATGGCCCAGGACATCATGGTCTAAGGACATCATCCTCATGATCCAAAGACAACTTTCATGATCCAAAGGGAATTTGCATCATGTTTAAATTCCAGCAATAATCCCATATATACTTGCACGCATTGTGTTTAAGTTTTGCAGGTAGTACAGGAGGTAACCGTTCTCTTAAGGGGAGCAATTTTCGCTCTGGTTTCCGTTCAACGTTCACATCCTGCAATTATTTCAAAGGTAACCAACCACCATCAGTTACCCACTCTTACTTGATAACCGTTCAGATACTCATTTTGATATACATCTACAATGTTTCATATTCACATTCACGACTTCGTATAACCTCATCCGATATTTTCCTACCCAAAAGAACCTTTTCCGAAGCATACGACCATTCCTATACCAACTTCATCGGTTCAGCTCACCTATGGATCCAGAACTACACACGGACTGATTCATGTAACACTATATATATTTAGGCAACTTATAAACCAGGGTTCGGCCTCCATTTTTTCAAATCACCCCATTCGGTCAAAATTGGTCATCATTTCTTTACCCCGACAACTCTTTTATCATTCCAGGATAAAGAGGGGCATGTTGATACCCAATTTTTCCCTCATATTTTTAGAATACATATATATACTTTCAAAATAGCATATTTGCATCATTATTTAGTTTACAAAATTACACAAGCATTTTCTATAATTTTTCACAATTTTTAAAGCTCAAAATTAATTTCTTTTACATTTTTATTATATAAATATCTAATAATTATCCTTTAAATTATTTTGTGATGACTTAATCATCCAAATTTATTATTTTACACCCACATGTATGTTTTATAGTATTTTACTTCATTTTCTATAGTTACATTTGTATTTTTTATGTTAATTACATATTCTTGCAATAATGGTCTACACTTTACAATTAACTGCATTTATTACTTTATTTAGAATTAAAACAACTTTTTACATGTTTTCACCCTTCAGCTATTGTTTTAAGTACTTATTTGCTTAAATAATATTTTTAATACCTATTTAGCTATTTTATTAACCATTTTTTATTAATTTCATTTAATTTTTAAAGGCTGGCCAAGTTTTTAAGCTAATTTTTGGACCAAGATGGCTCAACACCTAAGCCCGCATCATCTCCCCCTCTAAGCAGCCAAACCAGCTAACCCTTTAATGAACCCGTTCCCGACCCATTTTAAACGACCAGCCCCATTCCCCTTTCGATCTTGGCCGTTGATCTCAAATGACCAATGGCCTATAATTAGTCTCTACCTCTCCTTATAACCTCACAACCATAAACCCTAACCCATTTTCCAAACCGGACGCCTATAGATTCTCTCAAACCTTCTCCCTCACCTAACAAACCCTAGACGCCATCCCAAGCCTTCTCTGAATCTAGCTCGTCCATGGATTCTTACCGTGATTTACTTACTTTTTCCGGATTATACCGTTATTACTTATTTAAACAAGGCGTTACTTAGTACTCGCCCAATTTTGGAAAGTATCAGTCGTTGAACCAAAGGAAATCAACCTTATTATCTAAGATTTGGATGATATTTCATCCTTATACGTTCAGAGCAAGGCTATGAGGCTCAGATCCACCAAGATCTCCGGCCAATTTTTTATCCTAGTCAAACTAGGGTTACCGGGTTTCTCCTAATACGATTCTAAATTCATTTGTGTGTGTTATTATTTCCTTTTGTATGTTTGATTGATTGTATTTCCTTACTTATGTGTCGATTTAACCACTATATAAACCCCTCCCCCATTTCCCTTTTGGACAGACCTTTAATCATTAAGTTTCACTAAAACTAAAGGCTTTCACTTTGTTATTTTCTCATTCTCTATAATTTGGCTCTTGGCCGACTGAAAGCCAAGGCCATCGGAATTCTATTTTTCGACTCTCCGTGGTGCGAGCACTGCCCTGGGTTCCTTTGAAGCCCTTGGGAACTTTGACGCACTAAGGTCCTGGGTTATACTGCTCTTTGTTGACGTCCAGAGTATTATGGAGTATGTTCTTTCCTGTTTTTCTATTTGTCAATCAGTAACTGGTGAGTTCTTTAGCCTTTGTAATGATCATTCTCCTGTGTTCATGATCTGCATATTCATACCTCTGAAATTTCATAACCTAATGTGTTTCTAGACTATCTCTATATGCAACTTTGCTAGTACCGAATCTGTTTTGTGATATGAACCTCTTTGGCATTTGATTATACCTAAACTGCCAGCTCTGAGATATATTTATGCTTAACTTGAACAGTTTAGACTCTTTTAAGTTCATTTAGCCTAATGTGTTGGTACTTTTAATGTTTACATTGGCTATGTGGTATCAGTTTGTTTCCTGCTTTGTCCTGGGTCTCTATAGTGATTGACTGGTATATATAATGTGTCCTCGTCTATGTTAGGACCTTCACTCTAGCTATGACTTGCTCCTATTATCATCTTTATCACTTAGTATCCCTTTACCTTGCCAATTCTGTATTTCCTAGTGATTAGTTGGGGCCTTCTAGAATAGCTTCTTAACTTGAGTTTCCCTTATGACATTTGACTATTTTTTGCCTTAATTATATAAATTGGTTTGTTTAATTTTTGGTGTTCGGCATAATTTGGACCCTTAGGCGTTAGTGCTCTATTTTTATCTTGTTTGGATTAATGCACATTTGTATATTAGCTTTGTAATCCCAGAAGTCATAAGCCCCCTGCTTCCTACAAAATGTCTCTGCCCCAATATGCTAAGTTTGAACTTGTGATATCAACATGTCTTTTGAGTTTTATTTATACTCTTTGCAGGTATGTTCATTATGTAATCACCTCTGAAATTGTATGTTTCTAAAATGAAAATGCACCTCTCCAAAATCTACCATATGATCACTATTTTTTAACACTCATTGGTCACTTACTATTCTGAACCTATAACTCTTGGTCGGCTGAAAGCCAAGGCCACTAAGGCTTTCTCTACTGACCTCCCTAGTGTGAGCACTGCTCGGGGTCCATTTGAGACCCTTGTGAACTCTGACACACTAGGGCTTAAGGTTCCTTGGCCATTTTCTTTACTACTAAGACCTAAGTTCTCTTTAACACTCAGTCATGTCCCCTTTCTGTCTATTGAATGTGCAAATTGATTTGTTTGAGTGATTGGTTCCTGGATCATATGGTCAACCTATGGATTTTTGGTTTGGTTTGAGTTCTCCTATGTATTCTGGGCTATGTTGCTGGATGTGGTCCATATTGAAATCCAGGTGTGCTAATTGTTGGATAAAGAGCTTGGTTGAAGGCCTGGCAATGTCGGGTATCTCTTTGGACCTGTCTTGGGCATACTGTTATTACTTGTACCACTTTTGTAATCAAATTCATTATTGGGTCTGTAATAATGATTGGGGTGTTAGTGAAGTTGGGAAATCGGTATATCCTAATACTTGCATGAAAAGGGTAGAAAGCATGTCTATAGGTTTTATGTGATCTATTTGCTATCTGACCTGCTATATATGTCATTTAAGTCTCTTTGTGCACTATTAGAGATCATGTCATTAGGGGACTCACACACTCATGTAACTGGTATACTATTGAAGCATCAGTGCTTTATGGTAATTTAGGAATTATCGGTCTAAAAATGGCCTACACATCTGAATCAGATCATATAGAAACCATATCTATAGAGCTTAACGACTTCAATCTCCCTCAATTCTGAAACTTCCTAATGCCTAACGTAGAAATCTGTTTGAATGCATTTGTTGTATAATTGCGGAGGCTAACTTGAGCCTTTAACTGTATTTAATTGCAGTCATATATGTTTTGAATTTTCGCTTAGTTTTGACATTTTATGAGCAGCCTAAGTCAAGTCTAGAACGAACAAAAGTAGAGGTTCAATGCCTCCTGGACCATATGTATGGGACGGGTAGTACATGCATAAGGCACGATTTAGAATCAACTAGTGCGCTTTAGGTAATGACTTAAAGATAGTAATCGGGTAGCAGGAGATGATAGTCTGTGCCTGCTAAATAATACGAGTAACACCCCATCTTGAGGGGGTTACGAAGTATTATTTATGCTGCACGGGGTGATCCTTTAGGCTAAAAAACATAGGACCCCCCATCTTATTCCTATTTGTCTTTGCATCAAGTGTTTTTATTTATTCAAAGTCTTTTGATAATAAAATTTCCCAAACTTCTTGCTTTTCTCTGTCTTTTTTTATCTGATCCACAGTCGTGGACCTCGAAGAAAGCCTAACACATTCTCGTCGAGGATATTTCAAGCCCTTAACCAATTTCTGGTGATGCAAAATAGTCAAACCTGATTCATATGCAAATAGGTTCCCTAACACACCATAAACTGTTAGGTGGCGACTCTCCTCTTTTAATACCTCCTTAAAAGAGTTGTCACATGTCGAAACCCAATTTCGCGAGAAAAAAGGGGCGCGACATGTATCATGGCATACTTACAACCATAGAAGAGTGGGATATCTCATGACATTCATCAGCTAGCTAGTCTTGGAGTTCGGTTTCTAAACTCAGGCGATACTGGAATTACTATTCAGGACACGACAACATCCTCTTTAGTAACTGAAGTGAAGGAAAGTTAGTATGAGGATCTTGTGTTAGCTCATTATAGGGATACAACCCCTCAGAAGGAGAATACACCATTTGAGATTACATATGATGGGGTCCTCAGATATCAAGGACGATTATGTGTATCTAATGTTGTAGGGCTGCGTCGGCAGGTTATGGGAGAAACTCACTATTCTCGTTATTCTATCCATCCAGGAGCAAGAAAGATGTATCATGATATTAGGGAAATATATTGGTGGGACGGAATGAAAAAGGATATAGTAGAGTTTGTTGCTCAGTTCCCTAACTGTTAGTAGGTTAAGATCGAGCATCAAAAACCCGATGGTTTATTGTAGGCTATAGAGATTCCAACTTAGAAGCGGGAAGTAATCAATATGGATTTCATCATAGACTTACCTCGTACCCAGCATAAGTTCAATTCTATATGGGTGATTGTTGATAGACTTACAAAATCAGCCCATTTTATGCCCGTTAGGACTACATATTCGGTAGAGGATTATGCAAGGCTTTACATTAAGGAGATAGCACGACTTCATGGTGTCCCTATCTATTATCCTAGATAGAGGAGCTCAATTTACAGCTAATTTCTGGAGGTCCTTCCAAAATGGATTAGGGACTCAGGTAAGTCTTAGTATAACATTTCATCCCCTAACAAACGGACAGGCTAAGCGATTCAGACACTTAAGGATATGTTATGGGCTTGTGTCATAGATTTCAGAGGTAGCTGGGATGATCATCTGCCTCTTATTGAATTCGTGTATAATAATAGCTATCATTCCAGTATTCAGATGGCTCTATATGAAGCTCTTTACAGACAAAAGTGTAGGTCTCCTATAGGATGGTTCGATGTTGAGGAAACTAAGTTAGTAGGACTAGAGTTGGTACAACAGGCAACCAAGAAGATTAAGCTTATACAGGACAGGTTATTAGCAGCTCAAAGTCGTCAGAAGTCTTATACAGATAATCGATGACGAGATTTGGAGTTTCTGGTTGATGATTGGGTATTCCTAAAGGTATCACCGATGAAAGGCATTATGAGGTTTGATAAGAAAGGAAAACTTATCCCTCGGTACATTGGACCATATAAAGTCACGCGCAAGGTAGGCCAAGTAGCATATGAGCTAGACTTGCCTTCTGACTTGGAGTCTGTACATCCAGTCTTTCATGTGTCTACGCTTCATAAATGTATCCTTCTAGAGTCGTGTCAGTTGACGATGTTCAAATCACAGAGCATCTATTATATGAGAAAACTCCCATTGTTATATTAGATAGATAGGCTCGAAGATTGAGGACTAAAGGCGTAGCTTCTGTGAAAGTACTTTAGAGAAACAATAATGTGAAAGAAATGACTTGGGAAGCTGAAGAAGACATGAAATCTAGATATCCTCACTTGTTTCCTCTTCCAAAGAAGGATTCGACTGATACATCACATCCTTAAGGTACGTGTATGGTTTATTGTGTTAGTTATTATCATTGGTCGTGTGAGACCTTTGTCGTTATTGATGATTGTGGTCCTATGTGGCATTGAATAATTGAGTTTTCTACGTGAAGGGTTGATAGTAGTAATGTTACAAAGGTGACTTTGCCAAAATTTATATAGATCCCAGAGAGTTAAACATTTGAGGACGAATGTTTCTAAGGGAAGAAGGAGATTTCTTAGTATCATAGCAACGGGATTTTTCAATTCTAAGGAAGCCTGCTATAACCTTTCTCAAGAATATCATACGGAATTTTCCCTACTTCGATCTTGTCGTCACGTGTTTTGTCGCGATTGTCGTGTGTTAGAGGGATTGTCAAGAGAACCGTCTCAGGTATGTTAAGGCTATATCTTCTTTCCTTTTGGCATAATCAATACGATACAAACAAAATGAGTAAACGCACAACCTTCATAAATGACTCTATTCATAGAAATACTAGAGATGCTTATGTTCTTGATTTCACGTGTGTCTTATTATATCTTCAATTCATGGGTCTCAAAAAAATTGATAAAGTTTAACCGAAGGGCATATTGATCTTATAACATTCTGAGAAATCTTATTAACGTATTTCTTATGCATTTCATTCGTTTATACATATACATTGACTCATGACCAGATGGCGTTATATATAAGTATATTATATGTATATAGGATATGGGAAAAGGTTACAGCGTTATATACGCACGACCACCTGATCAGCTGGTATATGTTGATTATTTTTCCAACAGTGGCCGAGATGATATGATGGGATGCCTCAGAGGCTTGATGATGTTATGTACACCTATACCCTCACAGGTGGAATTCTTTACTCCATGTTTCATCTATGTCTTTTATGTACTAATTTTCATGCCTTACATAATCAGTACATTATTCGTATTAACGCCCCTATTTCCCAGGGCCTGCATTTCATGCCCGCAAGTGCGGGTAGACAGGCTGACGATCCCCCATTCTTAGGATCCTTGATCAGCGAGAGTTGGTGTGCTCCATTTGATCTGGAGGTGCTTTGAGTTTTGGTACAATGTGTTTGTATACATATATGGGTACGACGGGACCCAGTCTCGTCTTTTATACAGTTGTACACTCTAATAGAGGTCTGTAGACAATTATGTATAGTTGGATAGTATATGGCCTTGTCGGCTTTTAGTTGTGGATATATGGTTGTTTATAGAAGCCTTGTCGGCTCGCCCTACCGTTTTCCACATGTATATTTATATGTCTTTTGTACATGTTTTCCTCAAAGATGTTATTTATGTAATTCAGTAGTTGATTGACAGATATTATTCATGACCTACCCTTAATTCATGTTTATATCTTAGACGCATGCTTAGGGGTGTTCGACAGGTAGGACTCGGACGCTCGTCATGGCCCATCGGTTTGGGTCGTGACAGCCCCTGTAGAGGATATTGAAGTTAATGAAGAATTGGCCTATGAAGAGGTTCATGTTTCCATCCTTGATAGGAAAATTCATAAGCTGGGGAATAAGGAGATTGCCCCTGTCAAATTGTTATGGCAAAACCAACAAACTGAAGAAGCCACCTGGGAGGCATAGGAAGATACAAAGAAGAAATACCCCTATTTGTTCGTAGAGAAAGTTGGCCATGCTTAAAAGATACTAAAAGTTTCTTTCCTATGCACTATGTTTGAATTTTTAAAGTTTATGCTCATGTGTTCTTAGTGGTCGTGCAATGAATATAATGTTGTGGTTGATGTTGCCCCGTGTGTGTAATACTTTGATGGGTTATGGAATGCGTTGTGAAGATTGTTTTTGCGGTTCTCTGGTAGGTGGATGGACCTAAATATAGAGGAAACTCTGTAGAAATTTCAAGAAACTTAGGGAGTTAACCAAATTTTAAGTCATTCGTGTGTGAATGAGGAGTTAATTCATGTTGGGCGCCTATGGCAGACTCTAACCCTCATTTGAGGATGATTGATCCTAAGCGGGGGAGAATGTGATGCCCCATACAAAAAATTTCCATGGGTTATGTAGACCGCATAGCTATTTTGTGGACCGTGGATCCATCACGGCATTGGTTGGGTCACCTGGGAAATTTTTGAAGGAGACTTTGCGATCCAATGTGTGAACTTGTCCAGTTCTATTTCGCTATTGCATATCTGACTCGGAGGGGTAATGTTGCAAAATATTTACCCGACTCTATTTTATTAAAACACCTAAGAGGTCATTTTGGAATGAAAAAAAGTTGGTCTTTTGAGAGAGTGGATCATTCTAGAGAGAGGGAGAAGCTCCAATCTTTGTTATTCGTCAATTTCTTGCCATTCTTTGAGATTCAAGGAAGGAATCATACTAGAGTTTTTATTAACCGGGTAAGACTTCATCACTACCTTACATACAATGTTCAACAGTGAGTTGATAAATAAGATTTTAGTGTTCGTGTCACACCAAACCTTGGGAGGTGCGACTGGCACATGATGCCTGAAAGCCCATGCCAACCGATGCTCATTCTATTCCTTTTTTAATCATAAGAATTTGGGCCAGCAAGGCCTCCAAGTGCTACTGCCACAGTCAAAATAAAAACGTGCACAATTAACTTGCAAAAGAACATGGATATGTTATACGTTTCCATAATTGTACCTAACAAGGTTACAACCCATTCTTTTACATACAGCCAAACTATAGTCGTCAAGCCTCTAAGAGTACCAAAAGGAGATATACACATACACAACTCGGTCGGGATAGGTCCCCACCATACCCAAAAATAAATAGAACACATGCTTCAGTACCTATTGACTTCGAACATCTACTCCGAAAGAGTGGAGAGCATCGACAAATCAGCTGGAACAACACACTACTAGGGAGGGAGGTCATCGGGTCTATCTGTGCCTATGGGCATGAATAGAAGGACCAAAGAAAGGGAAATCAGTACGTAAGATGTACTGAGTATGTAAAATGGATAATAAACGTAAATCAAAGGCATAACATAAGATATAGAAATACACAAGCTTAACCTGGATACCATAAACAAGCCACATGAGGCATGCACTGCAATAACTATGAAACATGAATTTTCGCAAGCTTTTGTAAACCAAGCCACTCTTTGAGGCATATCATCACATTTCACTCCATACCCAGCTTCATAGAGAACTCAGTCGTACCCGGCCTCAGGAGGTCTCGACTTTACCCGGCCTCAACAGGACTCGGCGTAGTCGGCAGGAGAGGACTCGATAGCCTCACATCACACATCATCATACCTGGACACACAAGGGCTCAGTAGTATCTCAAATCATGTCTCATCATACCCAAATGATCAGTGGTTGCACAATAGGTTTCGTACCTGGCCGACTGTAATGCGGCTCGTTAAAGTAAAATAGATACATATATATGTGCAACGGGACGTCCATTTCAAGGGAATTACCATGATCAACTCAAAATGAATTATGCTTCCTGACTTCGGAATTTGTTACCAGTAAGAGGACACACATATAAAGAAAGTTATGTTATTGGGAAAGACTTAGAACAGATCGACCTTATAAATGCAGAAATACTTGAAGGAGAGAAAAAGGTTCATGCTAAATCATGCCAAGAAAGAAAGTTGTCCTACATACCTTTGTTAGAGAACTAATTGAATACTTATGGCGGTGAACTCTGCCTCTAACGAATCTCTAGAGTCAACACAACAAGGAAACGAATATTATAGCAATGATTAAATCTTCCTTACGCTCAATTTGCTAAATTTACCTTCAACCTTGCATTAGATTTTTTCTGAGAAATTCTAGATAAGGTTTGAGAGCACTTTTGAGTGAACTAATGTTGGGGATGTTTTCTAGAATCCTAGAGAAAGAGTTACTTTTTGCCTTTTATATCATACTAAGCATAGGGAATTCCGCTGCTCCACATGAAAAATGGGTCACCCCGCATTGGTTGTCATGCCCGGTGGGACAGCTAGCAAAATCTGGTCGTATGCAATTGCCTCTTCTGCCCGGCAACTTGTCGCTATCTGATTGGTTGCGCTTAGATTTCATAGATCCTCCAACTTTATATGTGGGGTGTAACAGTTGGGGATTATGGGATGGTGATTGGAAGCCATAAGCCCTCAATCTTGAAATTAGATGTATGTGAGGAATAAGAAATGAGAATGTCGGGTTGGAAGTATATTGTTTGGCATGCATGTACCAATAGAGGTTGTTGTTTACCTAAGGACAATTGTAGGTGAATTGTTCGTATGGAAGTTGGTTGTAGGATGAAGAAACTCCATTCTAGAAGGTTGTAGACAAGTATGCACATTAGGTGTTTGACAAAGTGTCTAAAAGACCTATAATATGAGAATTCTTACTAATGATAATTCAATTGAACTATGTTGATGTAGATTGAAGATGCTAAGAATAGTGCAACATCGTAGGGCTCCTAAGGAAAGCTCGAAAAAGGTATGTTTGGCTAACCTCCTTCCATAGAATCAGATTCTATGAAACTCCTCGTACACTCTAAACATGGTTTGTCCTAGTTCCTACTCATTTGCTTGAATTGCTTCAAATATGATTGCTTCATAAAATATGATTGCTTCAAATATCTTTTTCTACTTAAATTATTCATGGGCAAGGTTAGATAGTAGGCACCAGGTGTGCTTGCTTGACTGGTCACTTCAGATAAGCGTCGGTCCCGCTCTTCAAGGTCGGGGCATGACAACCGGCCTAGATCAAAACTAGACGGGCCACTGTTTAAAAAATAGAGTGGAGTAATGTTACCATTTTTACCACAAAATTGCACCGGTTGTTCCCCTAAGCAACCGTTTTTTTTTGTTTTGCTATAAAAATAGCTTCTTATTAACCAAGAACTCTATAGTTATTCAATATTAGGAGCTTTAAATTATTATTTGGGGGTATCAACTTGAAGTAAATGATCGATTTTTGTTAAAATTGTATGAATATTGATAATTTATACTTAATTTTTTTGTTCAAACATATGATTTAATGAGTTTGGTCTTTAGAAATTGTTGAAGAAGACAAAATGGGTCTTCTTAATTTGGTATTATTTGACTAAATTGATAATTTGGTGGTTTGATCAAACTTGGAGTTACAATTTTGAAGAACAATTTGTTGAACAACACAAAAAAAATATGCATATCGGGTTGACTTTGATAAACAATTTAACAAATAGGCCAATTGTAGATAACACAAAACCATGCCAATCTGGTAGAATTTGGGAAAGCATTGAACAAGAACAAATTCATGCCAATTGGATTAGAGTTTGTGAACAATCTAATAAATAGGTTAAATGCAATTAATAAAGTCATACCAATATGGCAAAGTCGGATGAATAATTGATAAATCACGAAGTCATGCCAACCAAGTAGTATTTGTAAGCAATTAATAATATAAGTAGAGTAAATATAGCATAAACTCTACCAATTTGATAGAGAAATCTCTGACAAATAATAAGTGTGTGTGGGTCCAAGGGTCATTTTCTAAATACTTTAGGAAACAGGGTCAATTTTTAAGGACTTGTTTTAGGCCCTATAACGGACTGGTATACAGGGGACTTTTGCATCCGTACCCATTTTTTGTTTCACGTTTTAATTTATACCCACTTTATAAAAGAAATTGCATCTGTACCCGCTTTTACGCATAATTTCAGCATACGGGGCTGAAGTAGCAAAGACAATCACGCAAAACTTCAGCATTCTAGTAGACGGGCCTGAAGTAGCTTGCGAACTTCAGCGCTAGAGCTGAAGTTTGTGTCTTTGTAACTGGGGAACTAACTTCAGCTCTTTGTCTTTGTAACTGGAGAACTTCAGCTCTAGTAAATGGGGAACTTCAACTCTAGAGCTGAAATTTTTGTCTTTGTAACTGGGGAACTTCAGCATGCGGGGCTGAAGTTCCCCAGTTATAAAGACAAAAACTTTAGCATACTAGAGCCGGAGTTTTTGTCTTTGTAACTGGGAACTTCAGATCTAGAGCTAAAGTTTTGTCTTTGTAACTGGGGAACTTCAGCATACGTATGCTAAAGCTCCCCAGTTACAAAGACAAAACTTCAACATACGGGGCTGAAGTTCCACAGTTACAAAGACAAAACTTCACCATACTAGAGCTGAAGTTTTTGTCTTTGTAACTAAGGAACTTCAGCCCCGTATGCTGAAATTTGTCTTTATAACTTGGGAGCTGATGTTCGTAACTGGGAAAGTTTTGTCTTTGTAACTGGGGAACTTCAGCCCTGTATACTGAAGTTTTGTCTTTATAACTGGCGAACTTCAGCTTAACTGCTGAACTTCAGCTCAGAGAGGGAAAGGGAGCTAAAGTTATTTAAAAAGTGGGTACAAGTTAAAAGTTTTTTAAAAAGCGGGTATAGGTTAAATGGGGGCAACCAAATAGGGTGTCCGCGCAATTTTTACGATATACAGAGACCCTTATAGGGCCATTCCCGTTAATCAGCACATTATTACATATTCATTACAAAAAACAAACAAACAAACAAACAAAAAAAGGAATTTCAAGGGTCTTGACTATACAAATTTTGAGGTGCGGTTTATTTGGTTGATAATATCAGTGATTTCACTGAATCTACAGAATGGATTCCAGCAACATGCAATATCATTCGATTGAACTATTCAAAGTTAGCTGAAAACTAGTTAATATTCTATGCTTCAGAAAGATCAACGTTTTCACTGACGGAAGACACAGTTTGAGGGGACGGATCCTGAAGCTCTTCATTTTCTGGTTGAGATTCATGCTTTGCAGCAGCTTGCAACACCCTGCTCTGGACATCAGTTGAAGAAGGTGAAGTTGGTAGGCCATTACGACTACGGTTCGTTTCCAACTTGCCGACTGCCCATGTCATTGCCTGGCCTCCTAGCCCCAAAAGCTGCCTGGAAAAAGAACACAGTAAGCATCCGTCTAATATCATCAAAGCAAACAATTTACACATGCAAAATTGTAAAATATATCATATCACAAGCATGTAGAAATTACAAGACAATGGCATCCAACATAGTGCAATAATAAAAACCAGATATGGGAGAAAACCTTGATGGGAACTGATAACACATCTGATCCTTATCAAGATCTTCTGATATGATGTCATCCTAAACGGTCTATGTTTGAGTTATCATCATTTTCTGCTATGTTAGTGCTAAGGCTATAAGAATGGAGCTCATTGTATATGTTATCACAAAGGGTTGTTTGTCATATGCCTAAGATCGAACAGTTGTTTCTCCTTTCAAGTAAATTCCTAACTACTTTTTTTTTAATCAGGAAGTAAATTTATTTTAAATATATGTATGAGCCAAGAGGTATACTTAATGGAAAGCTCAATGTGATTGAGTTGCCAAAAGTAGCATCACATTTATAACATCAATTGATGTTATTAGTCGACCAATAGAAAATAAGTGCATTAGCTTTTTCTTCACTTGGTGTTCTTTTACTTTTAGTTCTTTAACCTTTAGTTCCACGCTTAGTAAAACTTTAAAGGGGGGCTCAAAGAACAAATAAAATAAAGTAACACTATGTAAAAGTATAGAACTTGACAGCAGTTCAAGTTAACGAAGAGGTGTTTTACCTCATATCCTGTTTAAAATCCTCTGAATCCTCGTAAGAAGAAACTCGACGGTATAAAGTCTAAAAACAAAAAACAAAAAAAAGTAAAAATCAAAAATCCAGAGCATAGGAAATCAAGTATCAGCTTAATAAGCATTTGGTACTTCGACAATAATTATGAAATCGTCGTTTGGCTTTCCAACTACAAGAAATCAAGTATAAAAATGTTTATTCTCATTTCAGCTAGTGTTTAGTGCAAACAGATATAGGAAACTCTGTATCTCTGTATAGCATAAAGAAAATTTATTTGAAACAAGAACCATTACCTGACATAGGCCAAAAATTCCAATGTATTGTAATGTCTTCTCCCACTCTGGAGAATAAAAAGCAGGAAGAAATTCATAATGTCTTCTGTTTGGAGAACAAACATCGCGTGATACACTTGCAAATCGCATACGACTACCCCCCAAAAGAAGATGCAAGAATCATTGACCGTTAATTTCTTCTAATTTGAATGTCTAGAGTGAAATTTAATAATAGTCTGTGTTCTTCTCCAATAAACATTAATTTGCTGGAATAAGTGAATCTAAAATTGCTGCAACGGGGAAAATTTGCAGAATCAGAATATTTTGGCAGAAATTGCAGACTCACCACCCAATGCATATGCTGCTGCTACCAAACCCTGCCAAGAGCGCATCACACCAATTAGTGAAGCAAGCAACCCAAAAGTGTGATAAAGTTAGCAGAAAGAGTTTGCAAAATCTTGCATCACCAAAGATAGGAATGAGGGTCGGTAAACATTGAGGGAAAAAAGCACAAAATATATATTTCGTTTACCGTATGCTTTAAAAGTTATACTAAAAATCAAAATCAATCAAGAGACGCTCTAAGGTTATACTGAAACAAATAAAATGAGGCTCAATTGGAAATACGTAAACCAGGCTAAATAAGATAACATCCACTAAATAAGTGACTTCAGTTTTTGACGAAAAAATTATATGGCCAACAAAAAGTTTATGTGAGGATAGCCAATTTGTATGTCGGAAAGCAATATTCGACAAAGTGGGAGCAGAAAAAAGACGAGTAAAAGAGATATTTCATTAGGAGAAAGCCATCATTCTTTATTGAATAAGTTCTATCCTTTGTTAGGGTAAAAATAGGAATAGTTGCAAGAGGGAAAGCAGGGTAGCAGGTGTTTCATTTGTATAATGGAAGTAAAAGAGAAGGGGAAGAAAAATGGAAGGAAGTGAACCTTTCCACTTTAACTTATTCAACCCTCAAAAATAGATGGAAGCAGTACTTTTACTTTTCAGGCAACACCAAACAACAAGAGGGGAAGATGAAGTACTTCCTTAAGGGAATCAAATTAGCATGACTCAGTACCCTCCCTTTCCCTTGCTTGAATCAAACATAGTGCAAATAGAAATGGGGCATGAATGCAAGAACCAAGTCCGTGATAGCAGTAAAAGAGATATTTCGTTAGGAGAAACCACGAGTACATAAAAGGAATCAACTACAGAGCTGTTGGCATGTTGGAATAGCCTGGCCAACATCATCGCACAAAAGAAGAGATGGAAAATAGTTCCTGCTTACATATAATGGACTATATGGAAGGAAAGAAATTCAAGATATTTTGAGGATAAATACAGTTCTGTTAAAAAGATTAAAATGAATTATCTACTTTTGTTTCACTTTTGGAATAAAGAGGAATTTCCAGATGATGCAAAATCTATCCAAGAGCTAGCAGTTACAGAATCTTTGTAAGAAGAACAAGGACACATGCTTTTGTGATACTCTCTTTTGGGTTGTAAATATGGCATCTAGCACTGCCTTTGTGCTAATGATATATATACAAATTGTTACCTTTCTCGAAAAAAAAAAGAAAAGAAAAGACCATGAGTACAAAATTGGAGAATAGCATGTCCTTGGTTACACTAAAAGAAGATGAAGCATCTCTAGAGCAATACTCTCAAGCCTTAGGAATTAATATAGGAGATGGGAGGATGGGAAACATTTGCTCATCCATAGCCATATTGTAATACAGCTGTGAACGGTGGCCATATTGTAACACAACTGTGAACAGTGGCGGAGCCAGGATTTTCATTAAGGGGAGTCAAAATATAAAGAAATAAACTCACCAAGAAGTCAAGTGGTGTCATTATATAGTATATATACATATTTTAAAAAAAACATTACCGAGCTAAATAGTGTAATTTTCCAACGAAGGTTTTCGGGTGTCAGTTGACACCCCTTAAGTGCATGTGGCTCCACCACTGGCTGTGAAACCTGATTGGCGTAATATGTCCAGGAACTCATGTGGATTGGGAAGCATGGAAGTAGAAGGCTAAAGAGCTAGAACATGGGAAATCTCATGCCCAAAGTGTCATCCCTATGGAATAAAGGAAATGCTGAGCATTTCAAGGTAAGGAGAAATCAATAATCCAGATACAGATGATCTCCCTAGTTTTTTTGAATGTGCAAGAAATTTCTACTGTATAATTGATTGATGAGATACTATAGAGCTTCTGCTTGTAACTCTTGTATATGATGAAATAAATAAACAGAAAAACACAACAGAGGAAAAAACAAAAACAACAGATATGCTTTATAGGAATTAAATTGCATGTTACACGTTCAGAAAGTATTACCACTCCGTATCCAACAAGTTGTAATGGTGTCGGGCTGATTTCCTCAAAAATTGCCTCAGCTTCCTGAAAATAACCGAATGTGGAATATTATCACCTTCTGCCCAAGACAGTTACTTAAAAGAAGTAGCTTTATGATTCTAGTCCAGTGAGTAGGTATATATATCCATTTCCACTATTTACCTATAAATGACAGAGCATTAATGCCGATGTAAACTATTCTTTGAGAATGACTGTTCATTCCACATTATTCTATAAGATAGATGTTTCTTTTAATTAAACTTAAGGTAAAACAATATCTTTCATGGAAATAAAAAATTAAAATAGTTCTCTAAAGTCATCAAACTAAACAAATTTTTTACAACATTATACTCCTAAGAAAAAACTTAAATTCAACTTACTTCAATCTTTCGTGAAATTCAAAATATAATTTCACTGACCGCATAAAGTTTTCTTCACATAAAAATATTATAAATAAAATCCATCTTACCAATAAAAACTTTCTCGGGTGTGTTTGGTACGAAGGAAAATATTTTTCTAAAAAATGATTTTCTAGAAAATTGGTGATTTTATCACTTATTTTCCCTTGATTGGTTGGTGAGTGAAAAACTTTTTCCGAAATATATTCTAGTATTTGGTTAGAGAGTAGAAAATATTTATTAAGAAAATAATTTTTTATGCTACTCTTGTTTCCTGTGCTCTCCCCCTTCCCCCATCCCCTCCCCCAATTGCCCAATATTTTCAACACTCTATTTTCTTCAACAATTTAATTATTCCTAAAAAAATATCTTACAAACCCAAACGAACTAATGTGCTGCTTTATTTTTTCATGCAAAAACAACATTGAAATTTGTGCTCCACAACTACAAAAGAAAATCCTCATTTTTTGGTTAAAAAAAAAACAATTTTTTCTGCAACATTAAAAGAAAATACTCTTTCTACATCATAAAAAGAAAATACCAATTTTGTTAAAATGAAAGAAAATACTTTTTACTACTATTTTTTTTTTTTTAAATTAAATAAAATACTTTTTCTTACATCATGAAAAGAAAGTATTTTTTTGTTGAAACGAAAGAAAATTATTTTTTAAATCATGAAAAGAAAATACTCATTTTGTTGAAATGAAAAAGAAAGTATTTTATCAACAACATGAAAATAAAGTAATCTTAATAATATTTCTATTTAGGGTGGGGGCGAGGGCAGGGTGGGGGCGGGTGATAAGTGTGGATTTTAACCACTTATTAGTACCTTCTTGCTTTAGTCTTTAGTCCAAAAGTAGTGATTTTTGCTCCTGAATCTAAGTTCAAGGAACAGTGTGGTCCGCAAAATTCCTTCTACGGCCGCAAAAGCAAATGCAGCCCAAAGAAGATGATATGCAGCAGCAAAAGAGAAACTGAAGCTTCAAGGGTATCACGCAGAGGTGCGGCCCGCAGGCCAAAAAGTGCAATTGCACTTGAGGTTCGCACTGATGAAGACTAAAAGATCAGAGAGATTGCAATTGAACAAGTCTGAAGGCTCCTCAAAAGTGCGGTCCGCAACAAAATTGTGCGGCCATAGAAGCTGAAATGCAGCCGCAGAAGCTTATGCGCGGCCGCAAAATCTCTTCATCTGAAAGCACCTGCAAGAGCAAAATCCCAATGTGCGGACCATAGACGTAATTGTGCGGCCGCAGAACCCTCCGAAGGGTATTTTTGGCAATGAATTTTAGAGCACTATAAATAGACGAGGAACACTTTTTAAGGCAACTTTGGTACCATAGCAGCTGCTAGCGGTTATATTTAGCCATTTTGGGCAGTTTGGAGCAACAATTAGAGAAGACCCATTAATTTTACACTTTAATTCTAGTTTCATATATTCAATTACTTCTTCTTTTCATTTTTTCATGTCAACGATTATGAGTAGCTAGATTTATTAACCCTAGTGTGTAAAACTTATGCGTGTTTAATATTAGTGATTGTTATTGATTGGGTGGAAGTTATTTAGCCTTGTTTAGGATTTCTACTTAGAATTAATGGCTGCTAACTTGATTCATGCCTATTTGACTTCATTCTTACTTGAGAAAGAAGGATTTAGTCTAGGAAAACTTGGCTAACAAGAAATTGAACTTGTTGATGTTTTGGTTAGTTTGATTAAAGAATTTGAACTAGAGATGGGGATAATCCAACTTAGAGTCTTATTCAATTGTTTAGATTGCTATCCATTTGGTCTTGAAAAACTCAATTTGGGCATAATTACTCTTTAACCGAGAGGTATTGAGTGGGTACTTGAGCATTGAGAGTCATCAAAACCCCGATCTACCAAGCATGCATTGATTTACTCTACCCATTAGGTTTACACCTAGTGAAGGTTACAGCCCTAAGCTTTTCCCTATTTGACAAAAACATCAAAAACATTTCAATCATTATTTGCTTACTAGTTAGTTGAATCTCTTAGCAGTTAATTTAGACAACAGTTACCCACCTTTGCTTGAAAGATGAATTTGGTTATTTGAATTCAAACTGCTTGTTTAGTGTATTCATCACTTTGCCTTAAAGAAAGGCCACGACAGGTTGCCTCAACTTCATTCTATTTCAAAGTAAAAATCGCAGCAGAAGCCCCAAAAGATGATCATACAGTATAAATGAATAAATATAGGAAGCAACAAACAAATTTTAGATGGGATATGCAAGAAAGGTAGGTCAATATATCCACAAACCGATTAACATTTCGCGTGGTGGAAGATCAACTTTGTACTTCTTATGGTAAAGTCGAATTATAATGCCTTGAAAAAAGATTGATGACAAATTCCTTGGTGACCTGTTTGTAAGGGAAAATGGCTGAGAAAAGCTTCTTACTTTGGTTGCCATGTTAGCGACTGTAGCCCCCACCCACCCCACAGATGGTAATTAAGAATGAGGTTTTCTCAATAGCTGTTTATTTTCATAAGATTGAAGAGTCTGAACAACATTTTCCACTGCAAGTGGATGGCTGAATTAGCTGCCACTGTGCTTGTTTCACAATAAGTCATGCAATTGTTGACAAGCAATTTCCTTGTTCATAAATAGTTGGAATACTATTGAGGTGACAAGAAATATTGGACAAAATCCACTTATTTTGGAATGCTTGGTTTAGAAAGGAAGAGATGAGAGTTGATAATTTAAAATATACTCCCTCCGTTCCAATTTATGTGAACCTGTTGACTGGGCACATAGTTTAAGAAAAAATGAAGACTTTTGGAATTTGTAGTCTTAAACAAGTCAAGAAGGGGCCCAAAGTATTTGTGTGGTTGTAAAAGCTTCTCATTAAGGGTAGAATTGTAAGTTTAAGCTAAATTATTACCAAATTTAGAAAGGGGTTATTCTTTTTGGAATGGACCAAAAAGGAATTAGGTTATCATAAATTAGAACAGAGGGAGTATGTTTGTATATGATGGTGTTGAAGTAGCTGACTTGTCATGGCAATTAGCATACTTATAGGCGTGACGACATCACTGTTGTGTAAATGATAGGCTTTTTATCAAGACATCTTGTATTTTTGACAATGTAACAGGGAGATTGGCACAGCCTCAGCAATCATAGGGCTCACTTTAAAAAAGTCGAGAAATATATCAGATACCTCATTGAGGATTGTCAATGCAGTCTCAGGTTTCAACTCCTTGATGCGGAGGCCCTCTTTCACCCAAGACTGAAAGCCACCTTCGACCAAATATGGCCTCTGTAACATTAAAAGCAACACAATTAACAACAAAACGGCCATGCTTTTGAAGAACATGCAAGATCGAATTCTTTTAAACACACAATGTACTACGACCACTTGAGAACAAACTGTGCACTTCCTTGCATCTATAAGCAAAGTCAAAAAGTAAAAAAAGTAACTATTTGTCTTAGCAACGCATGAAAAATTATTATCCTGCTTATATGCCATTGTTATCACAAATTGAATAATCATTCTATTAGCAATAACCAAGGAAGGGTTATCAGGTTAGTTACAATAACTGAAACAAAACAGACAAAAGAAGAGCAAATACATGCTTTTAAAGAAAAAAAAAGGAATTACTATTGTGCTAGGTTACAACGGGACCTACAAAGATCTGAGGCTTCCCAAGCTCAAAGTAGGCCCCATCCCTGCAATCTTTCTAACTGATAAAGGTACTAAAAAGTAGCAGAGGTAAGATGTATAGACCATACAGTTGCCTCTTTCTTTACTTTATTATTATCCATGACTTACTTATGCTATCTGTAATTTTTAATGACAAGCACGGGGGAGATAGACATTAGGCAAACATACTTGCCTTTATTCCAAGTTTCCGGAGTGACCTTGCAATGCCCTTGGAACGACTACCATCAGCATCCATAACTATAACCTGAGACCTGTCCTATAGGTTGGGCAATGGATGGTAATCAAAGTATGACAAAAGTTATCAGAAGTTAACGGGGTAAGGTTAACATAAATCTTTTACCACTAAACAGGTTCCTTATGTATGAAAACAAGAGCAAAAATTAATAAATGCACGTTAGATCAATAAAAATAAAGCCAATTGGCTCTTTTGTGCAATTTTTACGCCTTAAGTTTTGGCAAGGACAGAGAAACATGAGGAGATGTTCTTCAGGAGATAAAATTATAACAAATACAAAGGCAGTTGTGCGCAAAAAAAAAAAAAGCAATTCTGAAAACATATCTATTTACTTGAACAATCTTCAAGTTCCTAATGACAGCAGCTAGCAGGTAGTCATCAAGTTCTCTTCCACTCTTGAATAACTTCCGTAATGATCCATCAACCTGAAAACGTTTTAGCAATATAGAGAAAAAGGAGGGCTGTCAATTAAAAGACAGTCTCCTGGAATTAGAAAGCTCATTCCTGCCAAAAGAAATTATTAATCCACCGTCGAAGTTATCGACCAACCTCAGGTAGAGTTATATTGGCATAACGAGACCGAGCAGCACGTCTAAGATCAGGAATGCCTTCATTCTCTCTGAGATCCTTCAGAAAAGCATACAGGAGGAAGAAGAAAGATATAAGGGACATTCGTTCGTCTTTACCCTCAACATACACATGTATCAACTCAGAACATTATTTACTAAGATAAATGTAATGGAAAACATTGCAGAACAAAGATCACAAAACATCTTGGCACAAACTATTCTGCAGAAAAAACGAGAGTGACTTACCTCAGATCGGATATCAATGAGTAGAGCATTCCTGTCTCCTTTCAGAAGCTCAAAACTTGTCTTGGGAGATAAATTTCCAGCATATCCACCATAGGTCAATACCCAATAAAAAGCCCTGCAGAAATCTGATAAGCAATTTAACTTTCTGTAGAAATTAAACTGTGGTAGGAAAATAACATGGAACAATGAAATAAGGAATAGAAGGGATACTCATACCAAAAAGAGGTTGATGCCCCAAGGAAAAGAACAAACGGAATAATTGGGTCACTTGGATCCAAGCCAAGGTTCCTCTCCAAACCCTCCAAAGCAACATAAACCTGCTAATCACAATTTTATACAATTGTGAAACATGAAATATTTGTACATAAAGAAGCAAATGTGAGACCACTAGCCCATACGTGTCGCAGTGGAGTGAGAAGCGAAACATTTAGCACATCCTGGATCTCTGGAGGAAGCATCTCCATTACAGACCCATAAGCATACACAACAAATCGTGATACCGAATCCTCAACAATGAAAATTATACGTCTCAATGCATCAACAGCAAGAACACCAACTCTACCAGAGGCTTCTTTCATGGCTGTCACCGCTGACTCCCCTGTTTTTGATGTCAATTTACTAATCACTTGATCAACTGCTTGTCTAACAGATGAGCTAGTTCCATCAAGTGAATTGTTCAAATAACTTTGTCCGTTCTCAAAAACATCCATAGCATATGATTTTAAGGAACTTGTATCCAAGTTCAATGAAGCCAATTCTCCTCTAGTTACAGGCTCTAACTTAGGTAGAGCAGAAGTATCAACAAATCTCAGATGGAATGAACTAGAAAACCGGTCCATGACATTGCTGTTCATCTGGTATGTCTTCCAACAGGAGGAAAAGGATCTCAACCCCTCATAGTCATAGATAGGAGGAATCTGCAGGAACATAAGTTTAGAAATACTCCTACGACAAGAGTAGGAATGAATGAAAGGCATTATGTGAAGAACTAGCTTGCTTAGGACACTAATTGTCCCATAAATTTTACTAACAAAAGTAGAAGCACTAATTTGAAGTCCTACATTCAATTATTAATTCATCTCTGACAGTGCATTAAAATACTTGTTTTCATTCAGCTTGCATGTTAAGCCATTTTTCATTAAAGATTATAATCTTATCAGTTGAATACTAATAACACAAACAAAAAAATATAGAAATTAATAACAGTTTACAAACAAAAAACACATTCCTAACCTGTGTATTGGAAGAAAAGGAAGTAGTAGCTGAACACACAGGTAGAATTGCCATCATCTATCAAAACTGTCTATTCAGCAACCTCTCATCTTCAATAATGGGTGTTTTTTAATATAAAGTCAGGGCATTACTTGGGAATATGATTTTTAATATTTGCACAAACAATGAGTATTATTATCCCATAGGGAATGAATGAATGAAAGAATTGAAAGAAGGGGATGTGATAGGGAGAATCGTGTGGCTTTGTCTCAACCCATTAGCTTCATCTTCTTGCCTGCCTCTCATTCTCCTTCTGCCTCTGGGCCCATACTTTTTTTCTTTTTTTTTTCTTTTTGATATTATAGGCTGATTACTCATATGATTTGTTTTTTTGGACCACTGTTTCGTTACGATTTTGTTGGAGTTTCTTTCCATATTTGAAATTTAACTACTATTAGAATGAAGAGTAAAATATTATCATAATTAATTTTATTTTTGCTATAGGAAAGTATAGATCTTTTCTGTATTTAACAAATTCCTTTTCTTTGAGGAGAAGTTTTTTACCCACATAAATTGTACATCTCTCCTTCATACACAAAGACATAATAGTATTCACAATATAGTCATTAAAAAATCTTATTTATGGAAGATTTTTCTCTTAATAGTTTTTCTTTAATATTAGTTTAATCATATGTAGGTCAAGTGACCAAACCATATCAAATTATTATGTGTCTTCTAGTTTATTTTTCTTTGTTTCTGATTTATTGTCGTCAAGATTTATTTTGCTAGCTTCCGCATGATGCCTTGTTAATTTCGATCCAACAAATGGTATCAAAATCAATGGTTAAGAAAACCAAAAAAAAAAAGAAAACTTTGAGAGTGCTACTGATAAATTTCCAATCACTGTTTTTTAACATTATTGTTTCTATATCTTTAAATAAAAATTATTTTCAACTCATGCTTACTTTAAGGCATGGGTACCCATTTTTAATCCTCCTCACTTTTATCGCAGGGCTTACTTTTAATTCATGATTATTTTTAACGCATAGGCTCCTACTCTTAACCTATACAAATTTTAACGTATGGCTCCACTTTTAACCTGCTCACTTTAAACGCAGAGCTGCAATACTTTAACTTGTGTTCATTTTTAACGTATGAGGTTCCAATTTCAACCCAGTACATATTTTTAATCATAGCAAGCAACAGTGATGAAGATTATATGAAGAAGAAGGATTGATCACGCCCAACTATGCTTTATAAAAGGACAAGCGGTTGTTGGAAATATATTCCAGCTAATAAGTCTGGAGTCAAATCTCACAGGGAATTAACCTATCAAACACAGCTATTAGACTCACACAAATTCACGCAATCAATCTTCAGAAGTATTTGAGTAACAATTTGAATGTTTATTAACTAAATATTACGTAATGAAAATACAATAATTAATAACTAACTATGAACGGGTTGTAAACAAGAATTGGAATGATCTAAGGTTGTGATTTTCTCTATTATCGGAATCTTTTCCGCTATGTTTTCTATAAATTTGCCTAAGTCTTCTCTATCGATCATGAGCACTCTAACTGTTGTAACTCTCTCCCGAGTAATTACCACAATTTACTAGACATATTATCCCGAATTACGCTAGCTGGCATTAAGTACGGCTCATTCAGATCGCACCAAGATTTCGTTATCCCTAATCCCACTTTTAAACCCTTCGTATTGATCACTCATATACGCTAGGAGTGATGTTATTTAATAACTATCTAAATATGAACTCTCTCCCGAGTAATACATACTAAATAGGCACAGCTAATTGAGGGTCCTTCAATCAACCACAAGAATAATATAATTGAACAAATAGAGAAAATACTACGGCAAATTTATATTAACGTAATAAGAATATCATCCTTCAATAGGTTCCATCAAAACCTTAGACTAGGAATTTAGCTACTCATAATCATATTATATCCAAAGTATTTTGCATAATTAAAGTACAAGGTAAGAATAAAGAGATGTAGAAATTGATGAGTCTAGCTCCCCACAGTTGTTCCACGAGCTACCTTGCCTCCGATTGCCAGAAGTCCTCAAAAGCAGCGTTTGTAGGTTTATTTATATGTGTAGAAAAAAGACCTAAACGTGTAGGTCAAGTCCTAGTCAAACCAGGAGAAGAAATAATTCTTGACTCGGAATGTGCACTCCGATACCTGCCTTCGCACTCCGATACCTGCCTTACCCACCTAAATGTTATGTATCGTCGTTGGTGATTTGGAATAGCCTTGGAATATCATAATAAGGTTTGAACTGCTTCTTAAAAGCTATTCAAACCTTATTCTGATATTCCAAGGCTATTCCAAATCACCAACGACGAACAAATCAAGGAGATTGAGCAAAATCTCATTGAACATTCATGTGCATAATCCCACAAGGATTTCATGAAGAAAGAGAAAAGCCCGTTATGGAAAAATGAAGAATTTTTCATCAAGCTCCCTTTCAAGAAGAATGAAAACATCAATCCAACAAAAGCAAGTCATTCAGGCATGAATCCAGATCATCTCCAGCTTGCAAAGAAAGAATGTGAAGAACTTTTGGAATTTGATCTAATAGAGCCATCCGATTCACAGTGGGCATGCGAAGCATTCTATGTCAATAAAAGAGCTGAGCAAACAAGAGGAAAACTCAGGTTAGTCATTAATTACCAGCCACTTAACCATTTCCTCCAAGATGATAAATTCCCTATTCCAAATAAACTCACTCTTTTCTCCCACTTAGCCAAGGCCAAATATTTTTCCAAGTTTGATTTAAAATCTGGATTTTGGCAATTGGGAATTCACCCTGAAGAAAGACCCAAAACTGGTTTTTGCATCCCCGATCATCACTTCCAATGGAAGGTCATGCCCTTCGGATTAAAGACTGCACTTTCATTGTTCCAAAAAGCCATGATAAAAATATTCTAGCCCATCCTCCATATCTCTTTGGTTTATATTGATGACATCCTGTTATTTAGCAATACAATGGAGGAACATGTCATTTTGCTTCGTCAGTTTGAGGCATTAATAACACAATACGGAATCATGCTTTCAGCAAAAAAGATGGTTCTTGCACAGAAGGAGATTGATTTTCTTGGAATGCATTTTATCCTAGGTGCATACAGTCCAGGGCCACATATATGTCAAGAACTGCTCAAGTTTCCAAATACCAGCTTCACAACAAAGCAGATCCAACGGTTCTTGGGTGTAATCAATTATGTGAGAGATTTCATACCAAATATTTCTACATGCATTTCTCCACTTACAGACATGCTCAAGAAAAATGCTCCATCATGGGGAAAGAAGCAAGATGAAGCAGTCAGGGAGATAAAGGAGATTTCAAAAAATGTCAAGTCCCTCTACATCCCTTCAGACGGTAAGAAAATACTGCAAAATGATGCCAGCAATGAATACCGGAGTGCCGTTCTATTTGAAGAAAAAGATGGCCATATAAAAATATGCGGATATGCCAGCAGAAGGTTCAAAGAGGCGGAGCAACATTATCACTCCACATTCAAGGAAATACTTGCAGTAAAAAATGGAATCAAGAAATTCAATTTTTTCCTGATTCACACAGAATTTCTGATAGAAATGGATATGAAGGCTTTCCCAAAGATGATCCAGTTGAACGCAAAAATTATTCCCAATCCGCAAATTCTCAGGTGGGCTCAATGGTTCTCTCCATACAAGTTCCAAGTCAAGCACCTCAAAGGAAAGGATAATATTCTCGCAGATTTTCTATCTCGGCCAGAAGAATTTTCAAGAAGATTTTCCTCGGCAAAACTAAAGCCTAACCAAAACCCAACCAATCAGATTTTCATGTTCTCAAATATATCGGGAACAAGTTCATTGAAGCCAACAGATCATCCACCGGAGTTGTTCAATCTCATGGATCCTTTTGATCCGTCAATTATTATGGAATGAAGGACTTATTATGAGCTTCAAGTTTTTCAGCAACACGGAGGATCAATTCTCAAGCCATATGGGGTCAATCCAGAATATCCTTTCTGCCATATATTCATAGCTCAAGCGAAGGATTTTCCACAAGAATTATTATGGTTTTTCTGGTACATGTGCCATCAGTACTACATTTTCATGGAATTCAAGTGCAATGTCTTCAAAGATTTTGACAACATTGAACCAGCTCTTAAAGTATTTCTATTATGGTTCAAGCCTAGAAGATATTGGATAAAATGTTTCAATGATTCCTACAATGCAAAGATATTCATGTTTCACAGGCCAATAAAGATTATTAACGGAAAAGTCCAGGCACAAGCAGAGTCATCCTTCTGGTGGAAACTTCCCGTGTCCATTTTATCCATGGAAGAAGAATACAGTGAAGCACAGAGAGTTATCTTCCAGCAAAACAGGTGCATCCCGAGAGAAATATGGCCAAAATATTGGGCAAGCTGGAATTATACCAACACTCATCTTCACTGGGAAAAAGTCCGAGAAGCAGCAAAGGAATATCAAACTCCGTACGACATCATCCGGGAAAAAATCACTCATCACATCTCCAGATTAAGGTTGCGGATCACATCCCTTAATCCAAAAGTAAAGGAACATAGAGAAGAAGAATCGTCGAGTTACAGGCATTACTACACAAGATCTATGAAAAGATGCCTAGAAGACAAACCGAGAAAATCAATGGAAGATAATCATCCTTGTTAATCTCATCATAATCCCACATTACCTACCAAAAACCCTAAAACATCATCTACCCATACCAAGACAAAATTCCACATCCTTCCAAACCATTTGGGTCCCACTTTCACATGCTTCCACATGCCTCCATATGTCCCATCACATGCAGCACACTATTTTCACATGCTTTCATATGTTCCCACAAACTTTCACATGCTAAACCATGTGTATCTCACCTGTTTCACATGTTTTTAGTGGCTTTGCCTAAAGGTCCTTCACATGTAAAAAGGGGCCCACTTGTAGATAGGTTTGCCATGTCATATAGGTTTATTTTAATGAAAAGTTTGTCTTGTAATAACCTCCTAGTCCTATATAAAGGAGGTCTTGTAGTAGTTGTAGGATCATCTTGTAACCTTTCTAAACCTTTGTGATATACTACATATGAGTTCCTTCTAAATTTCCTTCTTGTTCTTTCTTTCGAATGGATGGAAAGGCCGGTCCATGTATGAAAATAGAGTAAGAATACTCTAACAAAGTTAGCTTGTTGTAGTACGAATGTTTTCTGAGTTTTCACAGTTGGGTTCATTGTAGTACAATAGTTTTCCGAGTTGTGTAGCTTGGCAAGCCANATTAACTGTTAGTGTAGCTAGGCAATAGCCAGCCCTTTTGTAGGAAAACTTTCGTATCTATGATATAGTTTGCTTACTTGGAGTCTCTTGCTCTGTTCATCTTACTGTGGTATCCTCACTTCCCCGAAATGACCACCATATGGTGAAGCGTGACAAGCCTGCAAATAGAAGATTGGTCTATCTCGGGAATACATCTCCGGATCATGTTATCAACACAAATCCTGAAGATATAAGGCTCATCCCAATAATACATGCAACAGTCACGAAAGAAATTTTTCCTTTGAATAGAGGAAAGGTCATAGGGGAAAATACCGCTTGCCAGGTAGGTTGCAATGTCTGCATACAATGGCGCTACTTCAAAACTCGTGGCTAGTAGTTGTTCATACGGGAAAGTCTTCACAATCTCTTCCCCCTCTACCTTCTTCTCGGTCCTTCCAGCCTATACAAGTGACCAACCACTTAGTTCTCCATTCCTTTTCAGTCATGGATTTCCAAGTCAAATTCTTGTAGCAATAACACCCATCAAATCAGGTGTGGCTTTGACTCCTTCTTATCAATTAGGTACCTGAGAGCAACATGGTCAGTATAAACAATTACATTCGAGCCTATCAGGTATGACCTGAATTTGTCAAATGAGAACACCACTTCTAGCATCTCCTTCTCAGTCACCACTCAAAGTTTTACTTGCGTAGTATATTGGATGCATGACTTTGTCCTTGCGCTGTCCAAGCACTGCTCCCACAACATAGTCACTTGTGTCACACATCAACTCAAATGGTTGCTCCCAGTCAGCTGCAACTATGATAGGTGTTGTCACCAGCATTTTCTTCAATTCCTCAAAAGCTACCCTGCAGTCATCAGAAAACACAAAAGGGTGATCTTTTTCAAGCAATTTACATAAGGGGTTAGCAATTTTGGAAAAATCTTTTATAAAACATCTATAAAAACCGGCGTGGCCAAGGAAACAACTTATTGCTTTAAAAGAAGTGGGTGGTGGAAGCTTTTTCACATCAACCTTTGCACGATCTACCTCAATTCCCTTGCTCGACACAAGGTGCCCCAAGACTATAACTCCATGTAACATGAAATGGCACTTTTCCCAATTGAGTACCAGATTAGTCTCAACACATCTTTTCAGCACTCTTTTCAAATTACTTAGGCAATCATCGAATGAGTCTCCCACTATCGAGAAATCATCCATAAGTACCTCCATGATGTCCTCAACCATATAAGTGATGATGGCCATCATGCACCTTTGAAATGTGGCGGGTGCATTGCGTAGGCCGAACGACATCCTCCGAAAGGCGTAGACGCCATATGGACAAGTGAATGATGTCTTCTCTCTATCTTCCGGGACAATGGAGATTTTATTATACCCCGAGTATCCGTCCAGAAAGCAAAAAGTGGGATTTCCCAGCCAATCTATCTAGCATTTGATCAATGAACGGCAAGGGAAAATGGTCTTTTCGGGTGGCCTTATTCAATCTTCTGTAATCCATACAAATTCGGCATCCTATGACTGTTCTTGTTTATATCAACTCATTGTTCTCGTTTTGCACTACAATCATTCCACCTTTCTTAGGCACACATTGGACTGGGCTGATCTATTTGTTGTCGGAGATGGGGAAAATGATCCCCACATCTAACCACTTGATCACCTCCTTTTTCACTACTTCCTTCATGTTGGGGTTCAACCTTCTTTGATGTTCTCTGGAAGGTTTGTGGCCATCTTTCAGTAGAATCTTATGCATACAGAAGGTCGGGCTGATACCCTTAATGTCTGCAATGGTCTAACCAATTGCTATTTTGCACTCACTCAATACCTGCAAAAGTTGTTCTTTCTGTACATCTAACAAACCAGATGAGATAATAACAGGTAAAGTTGAGTTAGGTCCAAAGAAAACATACCTGAGGTGAGGTATAGCGGCTTCAGCTCCAACTTCAGTGGCTTTTCTATCGATGGCTTAGCTGGAGGAATTTTTCTTTCTTCTAAGTGAAAAGGCTCAAATTCGAGCTCTCTTTTCCAAAACCCTTGGACTTTAAGAACCAGCACCCATTCTGCCAAATCCTCTCTATTTACTTCATCTAAGTTCATGAGACAAGCTGATAGAGGGTCTTTAGCGTTCAAGGTCTCATCTTCCTCCTCCAAAATTACATCCACGACTTCTATTAGAGAGAAGTTAGCAATTTCACTTGGTCGCCGCATAGATTTCTGCTCGTTGAATGTTATTTCTTCATCATTTAGTCTCATTTTGAGCTCTCCAGTTTCACAGTCAATTAAATCTCTTCCAGTGGCCAAGATGGTCTTCCCAAAATTATGGGAATCTCCTTATCAACCCGACAGTCAAGAATGACAAAATCTGCTGGGAACATAAACTTCCTAACCTGAACTAATATGTCATCAAGGATACCCGAGGGCCTCTTCACTGTCCGGTCGGCCAACTGTAGTAACATGGACGTGGGTCTAGCTCTTCCAATTACTAACCTTTTGTAGATAGCCAGGGGAATCAAGTTTATTCTTGCCCCCGAATCACAAAGTGCCTTAGCAAATGCATAGTTGCCTATTGTGCCTGGGATTATGAAACTCCCTGGGTCAGACAACTTCTTAGCTATGGTTCTTGTCACAACAACACTACATGTCTGAGTTAGTGTAACCGTGGCTAAGTCTTGAAAGTCGAACTTACGAGACATCAAGTCCTTCATCATTTTTGCATAACCAAACATTTTATTTAAGGCTTCAATCAATGGAATGTTCACCTGAATTTGCTTCAACATCTCCAAGAATTTTTATACTGCTTATCTTTTTTATACTTAGCCAATCTCTAGGGGAAAGGTGCTGGAGGTTTCTTCTTTCGTGTGATTTGAGTTTTATATTACTCAGGCGCTGCTTCCGCTGTCGTTTCTTGTGCTACCTCAGTCTCATTAGAAACTTCTTTTCCTTTTCTTGTGCTCTCTTGTGCATGTTGTACCGTCACCTCCGCTAACCCTGTTGAGTCATCTATATCAATGGGTACTGGCACAAGTGTTTCAGTAGGTCATCTTTCATGAGCAATCTCTTGCTCCAGATCTAGGTCTCTACCATTTTGTAGACTCACTGTTATAAGCTGTTTCAGGCCCCTTTCTTTAGGATTGACTTGTGTGTCTTCAGGTAACATCCATTGGGGACGATTAGAGACATGGAAATTTGTCCTAATTAAATCTCAATACCCTTTATCCCTGATTCATGTGAGTCCACTCTGTGTTGCATTTTTCCCATGGACCCAATCAGTTGTTGTAACATTCTGTTATTGCTATCCAACATTCCCTTAAGTTCAGTAAGCCTATCATCTTGTCTCATAATCTGTTGTTGTTGAGGTTGTTTATAAGTCAACTAGTGATTTTGCTGGTTGTAACCATGTTTCCTTTGGTAAGACACAACTTGACCTAGTGGTCGCATAGCTCCAAGATTGTTGTTTTTATTATACTGCCGCTATGATGGTCTATATAGTTGATTCTATTGTCCCCAATTCCGACCACCTTGTCTCTGCCCCCATAGTTGGACACATAATTCATATCTTCCTGATAGTGTTGGTTGTCACCTTCCGCATTCCACGAGCAAACATATAGTTGGTTAATGCTTGGTGTACATAAGCCCCTATTAGTTGCGTCAACTATGTGTACCTGCTGCTTCTGGACTGATTCATCAATCTTTTTTGTGAGGATACTCATTTGTGTCATTAAAGTGGCCATATTCTCAACTATGGAGTTATTTGGGTCCAAAGCCACTGAGTGAACTATCAGAGTGATCGTAGAGGCTCTTGTCATCCATCCAGAGTTTTGGTCCATCTTATCAAGTAGGATCTTGTATTCTCCGAATGTTTTGCTAAAAATGCTACACCCACTGAAGCATCAACATTGGCCTTTAAGCCGTCAGCCTGTCCCAAGTAGAATCTCTGCCTCAACATCTGATCTGGAATGCCATGGTGTGGACACTTAACCAGCATACCGTTGAACCTATCCCACGTTTCTTGTAGTGATTTTGTTGGTCTCTACATGTAGCTCAATATATCATCAATTTGTTGGGAAGTTTTATTGGGTGGGTAGAATTTGTTCAAAAATTGTTTAACTAATTCTTCCCAAGTAGTGATAGAATTTATGGGGAGTGAATTACGCCAAGTATGAGCTTCTCCTGTTGTCGAGAATGGGAACAACAATAGCTTTATTGCGTTCGGCGTCACCTTAGGTTGCCTTTGCGTGACACATATCGACATGGAATTCTTCAGATGTTGCTGAGGATCTTCAATGTGTGACCCTGAGAACAGCCCCTTGTTCTGCAACAAATATAGCACGCTGTTTGTGATTTGAAATGATTCCTCTTGTATCTGAGGGACTGCAATTATGATTGCCAGATTTTTAACGGTGGGTTGCCCAATCATATAATTCTGCTTCTGGTACAAGGAGCACCACACCCTGATTGTTTGGGTCATTCGCATTGTCTCTGTTGTTGATTGGATTTTCTATTCCGTCATCCATGCCTAGTTCGATTTGTTCTATCGAGTTTTATTGTATTTTGATTTTATTGTGTGCACGATTTAGTGCCTTGAAAACTTTCTCAGGATCTGATAATGCTTCGAGCAGTTCACCAGTTCTTTAGGAGTTTCTAGGCATGCACTTGTAACACCCAAGACTACAAATGTTAGAATTTCAATGTATTTCGTTTAGAATGAAGAAAATTGACTACACTAAGAATTCTAGTACTTCTTTTAGTTGCAATTAATAACACAGTTAATTCCCCAACAACGGCGCCAAATTTGATCACGCCTAACTATGGATTATAAAAAGGACAAGCGGTCTTTGCAAATATATTCTAGTTAATAAGTCCGGAGTCGAATCCCACAGTGAATTAACTTATTAATCACATCTACTAGACTCGCACAAATTCACGAAATCAATCTTCAGAAGTATTTGAGTAACAATTTGGATGTTTATTAACTAAATATTACGTAATGAAAATGCAATAATTAATAGCTAACTATGAACGGGATGTAAACAAGAATTGGAATGATCTAAGGTTGTGATTTCCTCTATTGTCGGAATCTTTTCCGCTATATTTTCTATAAATTTGCCTAAGTCTTCTCTATCGACCAAGAGAACTCTAACTATCGTAACTCTCTCCCGAGGAATTACCACAGTTTACTAGACATATTCTCCCGAATTACGCTAGCTGACATTAAGTACGGCTTACTCAGATCGCACCAAGGTTTTGTTATCCCTAATCCCACCTTTAAACCCTTCGTATTGATCCCTCATATACGTTAGGAGTGATGTTGTTCAACAACTATCTAAATATGCACTCTTTCCCGAGTAATACATACTAAATAGGCACAGCTAATTGAGGACCCTTCAATCAACCACAAGAATAATATAGTTGAACAAATAGAAAATACTACGGCAAATTTGTATTAACATAACAAGAGAATCATCCTTCAATGGGTTCCATCAAAATCTGAGACTAGGAATTTAGCTACTCATAATCATAGTAACAATATCCAAAGTACTTTACATAATTAAAGTACAAGGTAAGAATAAAAGGATGTAGAAATTGATGACGCTAGCTCCCCACGGTTGTTCCACGAGCTATCCTTGCCTCCGATTGCCAAAAGTCCTCAAAAGTGGCGTTTCTAGGTCTATTTATATGTGTAGGAAAAGACCTAAATGTGTAGGCCAAGTCCTAGTCAAACCAGGAGAAGAAATAATTCTTGACTCGGAATGTGCACTCCGATACCTGCCTTTGCGAGGCATAACACCTGGTGGACCTCGCCCAGGCCTGGCATCGCCAGGTATAAGGCCTGGTCGAGCTCGCCTTCTGCCTTGCCTCGCCAGCTACAAGCCCAGTGTCACCAAGTATAAAGCCTTCTATAGGCATGGCTTTGCCAGCTTCTCCTTTTCAACTTCTCTCGAGCACACTTTCGATTTTTACGTATCCCATTTTGCCCTACTTTCATCTCCAATTCACTTACACATAAAATGGATTCTATTGCGCACAAATAAATTTTAATTTATTATTAAAGCGTATAAAAATGCAAGGAGAATAATTTGCTAAATCATGAATTATATCCATACATCATGGATCATACTTTGTCAAGAAAATTCAGGCCAAAAGGGAGAAGTTTTAGGAATTTTTTCTAATTTTCTTTTCGTATTTGTATTTTCAAGTTATTAGAAGTACGAGTAAAATATTTATCCAAAAAATTCTGCTTTTCCTGTGAGGAAAATATATATTTCTTTTGTATTTAGAAAATTCTTTTTCTCAGAGAAGTTTTGTACATATATAAATTGAGAATCTCTCTTTCATATACAAAATACAATAGCATCCACAATGTAGTTATTGAAAGAGTTTTGTTTAGGGTGAGTATTGATAGTTCTGTTGAAGATATGAGTAATTTATATATCTTATTTCAGTAGGATTTCTCATCTCAATGAATTCATGTAGAGAACTATCACTTAATATGCAAGATGGTAGCTCTACGTTATCGAATCTGTGTATCTTCAAACAAAGATGCCTAAGATCTTTGGTCAAGCTAGTATTCACTCTGGTTAAGGTTATTATAATAAAGCCTTAGATCTTTTTGTTGATGGAAGAGTCGGTCTCTTTTGCTGTTGTGTCAGCAACCCGTCTATTAGAGTCACAATTTTCTCCTTTATAAAAGGGCGGGAGGCTTCTTGTAACGATCAGACCGGTTATTTTCAGCTTTATCATTTTCGTTCGATGGCTCGAGGCCTTAAGTAGCTCCAATGGTGAATTATGACTTGGGAATATGGCTGATTTTGATTTTTGGGAAGCTCAGGATTGATTTAGAAAAGTAATTCTCAGTTTGAAAGCTTCAAGTTGGAAGAGTTGACTAAGGTCTGATGTTTGAGCAAACGACCTTAGAATTAGGATTTCAATAGTTTCAATAGGTTGTTAAGGTAATTTTGGACTTGGGCATGTGTTTGGATTTGGATTCGGAGGTTCCTAGAAGGTTTTGGCTCGATTTGTCGAAAGTTGGTTTGTTGAAGACTAAGAGAGTTCTTAAGTTTAACCAGAGGTTGACTTTGGTATTATCAGACTCCGATTGTGGTTTTGAGACCGTGGATAGGTTTATTTAGTGGATTGTAACTTGTGTGCGAAGTTTGGTTGTAATTCAGAATGTCTAGCTGTGATTCGGATGCGTTCGACGAAGTTTGAATATTTGAAAGTTAAGATAAGGATTTTAAAATTTGATTCTTGATTTTGATATTATTTTTGGTGTTATGAGCCCTTCAATAAGTTTGAATTTGGTATATGAACTTGTTAGTATAATTGGAAGGGGTCCTGGGCGCTCAGTTGTGATTCATGGTGCTTTCGGACCATTATGGTTGAGTTAGGAGCACCATATTTGCTGGTATTGCAGTGCTTTATTATCACGGAGCACATGTTCGCGATCTCGGAGAGGGATTTGGCTAAATGCTGTAATGACCTAACTGATCATTTTGAGTCCTAGCATTTTATTTTATGATTTGAGACCTTGAGTAGTTTTACGACTTGCGAGTGTTGTTGGTTTTTATTTCCTAGAGGCTCAGGATTGCTTTGTAAGACTAATTCTTATTATGGAGGCTTTAAGTTGGAAGAGTTGACCAATATTTGACTTTTGAGTAAACCATATCGGAATCTGGATTTGATAGTTTCAACAGGTTTGTATAGTGATTTTGGACTTGGACTTATGTTTGGATTTGAATTTGGATGTTCCTAGAAGGTTTTGGATCTATTTGTTGAAAATTGGCAATTTGTAGAATTGGAGAGTTTTCAGATTTGCCTGTAAGTCAATTTTGGTGTTATTGGACTTCTATTGTGGTTTTGAGACCCTGAATAGGTTCATTTAGTTTATTTGAACTTGTGTGCAAAGTCTGGTTGTGATCCAAAATGTCTAAGTGTGATTCAAATGCATTTGACGAAGCTGGGATGTTTGAAAGTAAAGAGAATGATTTCCTCTTCAATTCTTGATTTTGATGTTATTTATGGGGTTTTGAGCCTTTGGATAAGTTTCGATAATGTATTTGGTCTTGTTAGTATGATTCAACGGAGTCCTGAGGGACCCGTATGACTTTCGGAGTGGTTTCAGATCATTTTGGACCAAGTTGGAATTGCTAGTTTCTAGTGGTGTCATATGTGCATCATGTTCGTGAGGATAGCGTTACGTTCACGAAGAGGAGAGTGGGATGGAGGATTTTGTTTTTTGCGTTCGCGAGTGGTTTTTTGCATTCGAAAAGGGGATTGGTCTGTTGGCTTATGTGATCACGAAGGTGTTCCGCAAACGCCAAGGAGGTTTTGGCTGGGCAGGATTTGCTCTACGCATTCACGAAGTAGATCTCGTGAACACAATAAAAGAATTTATGGTGGCAGAGTTGTGCATGGCGAACCTGGTGGTCTTGTCGCGTTTCGAGGAAGGGTTCGTTGGGAGTATGCATAGCTGGTTTTCGGGATTTTGAGCTTATTTTCTCATAGCTTGAACCCTAGACTTTGAGAATGGCAATTTTTCATGGAATCTTTCATACAAGGCAAGAGGGTAAGTGATTTTTTTTTTACCTATTTTTGATTATATTTCAAGAATTTACATGGATCTTTAACACCTAAATATGGAATTTTGAGATGGAATTCAGGATTTTTATCTACACCTTAAGAGAGTGTATTTTGTGGATTCAACCACTAATATAGATCCGATTTTAAAACTAATTATATATTTGAACTCGGCAAGTTATGGATAATCGAGATTTGGTATTGGTTTTGAATTTCGGGCACGCGAGGCTCAAGTTGGCTTTTGTTTATTTTTTGGGAATTCAATAAAGACCGAAACTTTATTAATTGGGATTGCTTACTATGGAATTAGTTGATTTCCTTGGATGATGTTTGGTTAGATTCTATCCGGTTGGAGGTGCTTTCTAAAGGAAAAGTAGTTTTGGAGCTGTAGACTAGCCCGATAAGCTAAGTTTCGTGCCTAGCTTTGGTTTGAGGGAATTTTTTTTAATAATTAATATTGTTTGACACATGCGAGGTTGATATATAGGTGAAGTGACGAGTGTATATGCATGTGCTATGGTTATTTATGCTCGGGGTAGATTCTAGATTACTTTATGCTTTATTTGGTTGTTTCTACTTGTTCTATGTTTTACTTGATTGAATGCTATGTGAGCACAATGAACTATGGTATAGTTAATGTTTAGGTTAATGATACCTTATTTTGAGCATGATGAGTTGTTCTTGAGATTATTGATATACTTGATTTAGACATAGTCACACGTATATTACGAATACACATATGTACTTGTTATTCTTGTGTTATGCCTCAAATTGTTGTATGGATACTTGAGTTTCCTTACCCACGTTAAAGGCTATAATTTGACTTTTGATGTTTATTTGGATATAATGATTAGTTGGATGACGTATTACATGTTGGGTCCGTAGTCATACATACTGTCAAAACCCAAAATCTCACCAAAGGATCGTGATGGAACCTAACCTCTGAGACTAGGCAATCCAATTATACTAATAACATTCAACCATCAAAACATGATTTAATTTCCCGAATTGTCACAAATAGCGGAAATGGTAATCAACATAAATGGCTAAGCACAATACCAACTCCGAAAAATCAAGTAGTGCAGAGTCATGAACTCTAAACAAAGTACACAAGAAATCTCAAGAGTACAATACTATTTGAAAGTAATATAGCAATATGAAATAGGGGAAGGGGACTCCAAGGGTCTGCGACAGTCATACAACACTACCTTGAATCCTCTCGATCAGCAATGTGCTCACTCACGAAGTTCACTACCTCCAATACCCGAACCTGCACAAAAATATGCAAAAGTGTAGTATGAGTACATGCAGCAAATATCAAGACTAACCTCGGTGAAGTAGTGATGATGTTCAATTTATGTGATACTCGCTAATCAAAAAACAAGTACAATATACATAATAACTGTCAACAAGAATATAACAACGTGTAATACCGTCAACTCAACAACAAATAAAAATATGAGATATCAATTCAACATAGATAAAATCTATCTTGACAATCAAATCATCAAATAATAATAGAGGCATAAAATAACATGTTAATTACAACGTGAAATCATGTATAATGCATTACAAAGAATAAATAATTCACTTGCATAGTCAAGTATGCCACCCTTTATACTCCATTAATCAATCAAGAATGACACCCTTATACTCCAGACATCATCAACTAAGAATGCCACCCTTATGATGAGCGCATCAAAACCAATCACATTGATAAAAGTACCACAATCCGTGTGTATGCCATCAAGAGAAAAACATAAGAGGGCGACCTTAGGGGGATTGATTCATATCCACATGATGCACGACAAAACCTCGTGCCATAAAAATAACGATATCATCATAATCACATGGAAAATACCTCGTGCCACATGATCAACAATATCATCACAAATGCGCGACAATAACCTCATGCCACAATATCATCACAATAACAATATCCACACAGAAAAGACCTTGTGCCAACACCCAATCAATCCGCTCAATATGTCCATATGTTCCATAATCATAACAAATTCAAGATAATAATTTATAATCAAGAGACATATTCTTTCAATTCATCAATAAGGTGCATAAAGGACATGAAAATAATAAAGTGTGAATGTATGCTCATGATATAAGACATGACTACACCTAAATCAATTTATTAATGATTCCACAAATGCCCATCTTGGCTAATTAGAAGATAATAATCCTAAAATATGATCTATATCATGAAAGGATAAGCTCACGTAGTCGTACAAAGAATGTCACATGTATCATAGAGAGCATACAATCAAATTAAAGCATAATAGACACTTAGAGTCTAATTTAGTAATTTTTCAAAAATAGCACCCGCATATACCTTGTCATCTCAAATATATATTGCTTTACATACATTTAAATTATAAAAATAATTTCCAATCCAATGGGTTATTCTCTCACACAAGATTAAGCAAGATACTGACATCAACAAGCCCAAATCAACTTTCTATAATAGCCTTTCACTTAGAAAACACCACCAACTGGCTCGAATCTAGCCAAAAATAACTCAATAACATAAAAAATGTTGTAGGAATCAATTCCAAATAATAAAGTTCGAATCTTTATCAAATTCTCAAAAAGATCAACAAAAGTTAACCCCTGGCCCACATGGTCAAAACCCGAGTCAAGGCGTAGATTCAGACTATACATAATCTCACGAGTCTAAATGTAACGACCTAATTTGAGCCTCCTTCTCCTATTTCATGCTTCACATTGGTGTGTTTGTTGTTTGGTGACTTGCATGGATGGTTGGTTAGTTTCGAGAAGGTTTTGGGAGTGATATGGAATACTTGGTGTCATTTTTGGAAGCTTAAGTTGTAAGAGTTGACTAAGGTTTGAATTTTGTATAAACAAACTCGAAATGGTATTTTGATGGTTTCAACAAATTTTTATGGTGATTTTGGACTTAGGCGTATGTTCGCAATTGGATTTGGAGGTTCCTAGGATTTTTTAGCGCTATTTGTAGAAAGTTGGTGATTTAGAGGTTTACAGAGCTTATAGGTTTGACCGGGGGTTGACTTTGATGATATCAGAGTTAGATTGTTATTCAGGAACTTGGTATTGGTTCGTTATGTTAATTAGGACTTATGCACAAAGTTTGGTTAGAATCTGAATTGGTTTGGCTTGAATCGGACGCTTGGTTGAAAGTTGGAAGCTCTTGATTTTAGGAGAGTGATTTTGATCGTCGATTCTTGATTTTGATGTTATTCATGGTGTTTTGAGCCCTTTGAAAAGTTTGTATTAGGTATTGGAACTTGTTGGCATGATTAGACAGGGTCCGGAGGAATCAGGTGTGTTTCAGATGAGTTTTAGATCATTATGATGTTGGTTGGCAGATCTGGTGCTAGTGTGTCGCACCTGTGAGGTTTAATATGTAGGTGCTACTCTGTAGATGAGGACTGTTGGCCCAAAAAATTGAATGGTTTTGAAGATTGACAAAGAAAGTTAAAGTTGAACCAGGTCCATCACTGGAGACATAGACACATGCAAAGTTAAAGGCACGTGAGGTGCACATGCAAAAGATACACGAAATATGCGAATTAAAGAGATATCTCCTTATTGAAAAGATGGCAAGATAATAAGGAGAAGGACTCCTTAGTTAGTAAGAACAAAATCAAAGATAAGGAAGGATTCGAGGAGTTGAGATTAACTAGAACTCTTCCACCAAGGAAGAGTAGCATTAGAACTCTAGTAAATCTCTTGTCTACTAATCCTATATATTGAAAATTGTTCTTATTATAAAAACACACAAAAAAATAGAAGTTAAGCAGGAATTGAGAGAAAAATTAGCAAGGCAAATTTTGCAAGCAGTTCGTGTGCGATTTAAGTGTGCGACTCTGAAGCTACTTGGACCAGCTAGAAGAACTAGTTCCAACTGTTGTCTTTTAGTCTAGTTTAATTACTTGTAGTAGGTGATTTCAACTTGTATCTTTCAGCTTTATCTAGAAGCGTCTGTAATAGGTATTGTGTGTTTCAAGTTATAGCTAACTTGAAGTTTGTCGCAAATAGCTAGAGGCTAGTTTTCCACAAAGGGATTAGAGTTAATCCTAGGTTTACAAAGAGTTTTTGTAAATGATGTTTTTGGCTCAGTGATTTTAGTAGAGTGTTTGGAAAAATCCTACTAGAAAGTAGGTGTTATTTTTCACCTTTTGAGCCAAGTGTTTTCACATAAAATCCTTATGTTCTTTATTTTCTGTATTTATTATTCTGCAAACAGTATATGTTGGAAGACATAGAAGAACCTGGTCCTTTTATAACTAGTGCACGCGAAAATCGGACACCACACAAATCACCCCCCCTCTTGTGTGGTATTGACGTTTTAAAACATCAATTGATATCAGATCGGGTTATCCATGAAGAGACTAACACCTTAGGAAAAGAGCAAGGTGAGTGCACTATCTGGGAATTGGGAAGGACAATCAACCGCTAGGCCTCCACTCTTCAATGGGCAGTACTACTCCTGGTGGAAGAACAGGTTGAGAGATCATATAATTGGTGAAAACTATGAGCTATGGAACATAATTACTGATAGTCCTATGGCCCCCATGAAGAAGAATGCTGAAGGAGTAGACGTGCCAAAGACAAGAGCTGACTGCACTACTGAGGATTTTAGAAAGTGGGAAAAGAATGCTAAGGCCAAGAAGTGGCTTGTGTGTGGACTTGGTCCAGATAAGTACATTAGAATTCAAAGCTGCACTACTACCAAAGAAATTTGGGACACTTTGCAAGTGGATCATGAAGGAACTGCTCAAGTGAAGAGATCCAGAGATACTCTACTATATTCTCAATATGAGAATTTCTCTATGAAGGAAGGAGAGACCATTCAAGAGATGTACGCGAGGTTCACTACATTGACTAATGAACTGAAATCTCTTGGAAGGAATCTTCTTGAGGAAGACAAGGTTGAGAAGATTTTGACAAGGGTTCTTCCAGTATCTTGGGAGAGTAAGATCATTGCAATTCAAGAATCCAAGAACATTGCAACTCTCAAATTGGATGAGCTGATTGGAAATCTTACTGCCTATGAACTTAGAAGGCAAACAATGAAGATGGATGTTCCCAAGAAGGAAAGGAGTTTGGAATTGAGAATCACTGAAGGAGCATATCTGGAACAAGATGAAATGGCTATGATCACCAAGGATTTCAAGAAATATTTTATGAGAGGAAAGGGCTCCGCAAGAGGTGGAAACTACAACAAGGCAAGGGAACCAGAAAAATCAACTAATGAGGGCTGCTACAAATGTGGGAAGACTGATCATCACATCAAGAACTTCCCTCAGTGGGAAGTTGAATGGAAAAAGAAAAGGTCTGAACGAAGGAACCGGAAGAGGGAACATGTTCATCCCAAGAAAAACAAAATATCAACAAAGGCTATGGTTACTGCTTAGGGAGGAGGTTCAGATGAGGAGTCAGATGATGAAGATGAATATGAACAAGCACTTATGGAAATTGGTGAATCAGATGAGGAATCTTAGGTAAGTATATTCCATCTCAAAGACAAGATTAAATTCCTGTCCAAAGAAAAACTCTCTGAATTACTGCTAAACTTTATTGATGAATCTGAAGTAATTAATAAGGAAAAGGAATATTTGTCTAAGGAGTGTGTAATTTAAAAGCAAAGTGTAAAAACCTGGAACTCAGGGTAAGTGAGACTGTAAGTGAAAAAACTGCTCTGAAGAACCAGTTCATCCACTTGAGACAAATTATAACGACCCGGCCGGTCGTTCCGTGAGATTAGCCCCGCTTCCCTGTTTCTGCTTTATTATATGTTTCTTAGCCTATATATGTTGTGTTGGTTCGGGTTCGGAGTGGTCGTGGTGAGAACTGAGACACTTAGTCTCTTAAATTAGCTTAATAGTTGAGAAAGTCAACTAGGAGTTGACTTATTAGTAAACAACCTCGGAATGCAGATTTTATGGCTTGGATAGCTTCGTTTGGTGATTTTGGACTTAGGGGTGTGTTCAGAATGAAGTTTTGATGTCTGGTGTAGAATTGGGATTGAATTGGTGAAAGTTAGTTTTTGGCGATTTTCGGACGGCAGTGGAAAATAGGCTATCAGGGTCGGAATGGAATTCCAGAAGTTGGAGCAGGTTCGTAATGTCATTTTGGATATGTGTGTAAATTTTCAGGTTAATTGGATGTGTTTTAGTTGGTTTCGGCATCATTGGCGAAATTTAGAAGTTTTAAAGTTCATAGGCTTGAATTTTATGTGTTTTTGGTGTTTCGAAGGCTCGACTAAGTTCAAATGAGGTTATGGGATGTGTTGGTATGTTTGTGTTGGTCCCCGAGGTGCTCAGGATTGATTTCGTATGGTTAGCGGAGGGTTGGACTTAGGAAATTGCAGCAAAATAACTGCTGGTGCTAATTTACTGGTGTGGCCGCACCTGCGGATGGGGAGACGCAGGTGCGAAGATCCTTGCGCAGGTGCAAAAAAAGGCCAGGCTGGAGGAATACGCGGGTGCGAGGCATGGGCTGCACCTGCGAAACCGCAAGTGCGGAAAAGGAACAACAGGTGCGAAGTTTGAACTGTTAGTGGGATTTTGCAGGTGCGCACTTGGGACCGCAAGTGCGGATTAACTGGGCAGACACTATAAATAGGTGCCTCCACGAAATCTTAGGCATTTCTTTCATTTTGCATGCGGTATTGAGCTGTTTTGGGAGCAAATTGAAGGGGGAATTCGAGAATCTTCAGTGGAGGTAAGTTTCCCGGATTATAAACTCGTTTCTATGCTATTTTGTGACGGATTAGGCTTGGAATTTATTGTTAAATGGCATAAATTGGGGGTTTAGGGCTTGAGAAATTAAGACTTGTAATTTAAGGAATTTAGGCATCGTTTGTGGTCGGATTATGATGCATTATATATGTGTAGACTCGGGGAGGGATAAGGATTCTTGTGACGCGATTTTTATCAAATTCCGAGACGTGGGCCCGGGGATCGGGTTTGGCCGAATTTCGAGAATTATGTATAAATTGATAGTTTTCGATTGGGTTTTGTTCCTTTAGCATATATTGATGATGTTAATTTGGTTTTGGTTAGATTCGGAGCAATCGAGAGCCGATTTGAGGGGCAAGAGCATCGCAGATTAGTATTGCGGCCTGGTAGAGGTAAGTAATGGCTATAAATCTGTTCCTGAGGGTATGAAACCCCATATTTCATGTTTCTCACTGTTTTTAGAATGGCACACATGTCGGATGACGAGTATGTGGTGCGCACTGATTTTTGGATTGGACTTGGTCCTCTTCACGACAACTATGGAGTTGCGTATTTTACTCTAAATCATATATTAAATTGTGTTCTAGAAACTATTACTATATTTGGGCTATAAGCCATGTTTGGAGCCTCATGCCGACTTGTTTGGACCCCTTGGGAGCTTTTTACTGCTATTTCCTCATTATTGACTTATGATTTACACTCAGTCATATTTTGCTTAACTGTTTTCAAAACTCAGTCTTATTTACACTATTTTGAGATATAAAATGATGCTTTTGGGTCGAGTACCCCGTTTTACTGATATGCCCGAGGGGCTTTTGAGAGTTGCTGACTGAGTGAGGCCGAGGGATTGATTTGTGAGGATATGATACGCCATGAGGTGGCTTGATATTAGCGCTTGGGCTGAAGGATCCCCTCCGAAGTCTGTACACACCCCTAGTGAGCGCAGGTACCTACTGAATGCGAGTGCCGAGTGACGAGTGACTCGGAGGCATGAGTGACAGTGAGGTTGCCTGAGGGGCTGATACTGAGTGGCTGTGAGGTGTTGAGTGATGTTCTGCCGGAGGGGCGATTTATGATTCATGTTCTTCCTAAGGGGATATTTATGACTTATTTCATTTTACACTACATTCTTCAGGTATTTTTATTTCTGAAATTGTTGGAAAACACATTTTTCAACGGATTTTACTGAAGTTGTATTTTAAGACATGTTGATTTCATACATATATATGTATACATTGTTGAAAAGAAAGACTTTGCATATTTTGAGCTGATGATTTGATTTTTATTTGTTTCTTGCCTCTTAGACTTGATTTATTTTCATTACTACTGAGTTGGCGTACTCACATTACTCGCTGCACCCTTGTGTGCAGATACAGGTGCTGATACCGAGTGTTAGCCATCTATTCCGTGCGCATCCGGAGTTCGGTACATAGAGGTAGATGTTCAGCGTCCGCAACATCTCTATTTTCCCTTCTTATGTTGTACCTAGTTATTCATTCGGAGGTTTTGTATTATAATAGTAGACTTTTTGGTTTATTCCTTAGACGCTCATGACATGTTGACTCCGTATTTTGGGGATGGTTTAAACTGTTTAACTTTTTGATTTGCTTAATAGATTCAGTAATTTTATATACGTTTATGAATTGTTGAAAATGAGTTGGGATTTTTGCCAAGGAATTGTAAATATGTGAATTGGCTAGCCTAGTTCCACGATAGGCGCCATCATGGCCGGTTTAGGATTTGGGGTCGTGACAAGTTGGTATTAGAGCCTAGGTTACATAGGACTCAATGGTCATGAGCAGGTTTAGTAGATTCTTGCAGATCGGTACATAGACGTCTGTACTTATCTTCGAGAGGCTGCGGAACCCTTAGGAACAATCTTATTTTTCTTGAAATTCTGTCGTGCCATTTTGTTGATTCTGGAAATCTAAACTTTTGTTGTTTCCTTCTCTCATGGTGAGGACTCGCGCTACTGATCAGGGTGATCATCCACCAGCTAGAACAGCGAGAGGTCGAGGCCACGATCGAGGCTCTGGTAGAGATAGGGGCCAGCCCGTGTAGCAGCCAGGGCAGTGCAAGTTGATCCCCCTACTGTTCAGGATCAGATTCCCGCCGCAGATACTCCAGCGGGACAAGCTCAGGCACCGGAAGTGCCTATTGTTATTCCGGGTCTTCAGGAGACCTTGGCTTAGATCTTGACTGTGTGTACCACCCTTGCTTAGGTAGTTGCCGCTACTTCTCAGGTCGGGGGAGGCAGTCAGAATCCAGTTTCCCGGACACCTGAACAGGCTACTTAGGGCCAGCAGACATCGGGGGCGATTCCAGCCCAGCCGGTTGCTCCAGTTCGAGATTTTGTGGTTCTGAATATGCCAGAGGACGAGCAGCGTAGACTAGAGAGGTTTAGTAGACTTCAGCCTCCCACATTCAGTGGTGCTGAGGGCGAGGATGCTGAGGGTTTTCTGGATAAGTGTCAGAGGATGCTGCGTACTGCTGGGATTTTGGAGTCCAGTGGGGTCTCATTTGCTACTTTTCAGTTCTCTGGTGCTGCTTTCACTTGGTGGGAGTCTTTTGAGAGGCATAGGCCTATTTTTTCAGCACCCCTCACATGACAGCAGTTCTCCACTATCTTCTTAGAGAAGTATGTACCCCAGTCTCACAGGGAGGAGCATCGCATGCTTTTTGAGCAGTTATATCATGGGGAGCTATCAGTAACGCAGTATGATATGTGGTTTTTGGAGTTGGCTTATCATGCCATTGAGTTGGTCCCTACTGATAGGGAGAGGATTAGGCGGTTTGTGGATGGCCTCACTTATCAGCTCCGCCTTTTCATGACCTGGGAGAGAGTATTAGATGCTACATTAGAGCAGGTTGTTGGTATTGCTTGAGATATTGAGTCGGTTCGCTGCCAGGAGCGAGAGGAGAGGGATGCCAAGAGGCCTCGTGGATCGGGTGGTCTAGTGGTGCTCCTTCTAGGGTGTAGTTTCAACATGGTAGAAGTCGTTCATTTAGGCCTCCTCAGTCAGTCTGCCCAGCCTATAGTGGTGCATCTTCGGGGCATGGTCCCTGCAATTCTCAGCTAAGCCGTTCTTCATTCGGTGCCCTCCCAGCTCAGAGTACAGCTCGAGCACCACCAGTTCAGAGTTCCTCTATGCATGATTCTTCCGGTGGCCATTCTGGTGCCAGGGGTTTCTATCTGTCCTCGTCTCCAGCTCCCGGAGTTGCTTTGAGTGCGGCGAGTTTGGGTACATGTGGAGGTAGTGTCCACGTCATCCTAGTGGTTCTTCTCAGCAGAGGGGCCAGTCCTCGACTTCAACTCCAGTTACTTCACCACCCGCCCAGGCAGCAAGGGGTGGTAGTTAGTCAACTAGAGGCCACCCTCGAGGGGGAGGTCGAGCAGGTGGAGGTCAGGCCCGTATGTATGCATTTCCAGCCAGGCAGATGCTATGGACTCCGATGCAGTGATCGCAGGTATTTTCTTAGTCTGTCGCCGAGATGCTTTGGCTTTATTTGACCCTGGTTCTACATATTCCTATGTTTCATCATATTTTGCCCATTTTCTGGATATGGCCCATGATTCTTTAGTCACATCTGTTCATGTGTCGACTTCGGTGGGTGATACTATTGTTATGGACCGTGTGTATTGATAATGTGTGGTATCTATTGGGGCTCTGGAGACCCGAGTAGACCTACTGTTACTCAGCATGGTCAATTTTAATGTGATATTGGGCATATATTGGTTATCTCCGTGTGATACTGTTCTTGATTGTCACGCTAAGACCGTGACCTTAGCTATGCCAGGATGTCCGAGGGTTGAGTAGAGAGGTTCTTCTGAGTATATGCCTAGCAGGATGATTTCCTACCTGAAGGCCCATCGCATGGTTGGGAAATGGTGTTTATCTTATTTGGCTTTTATGAGGGATGTCAGTGGTGGGATTCCCGCTATTGATTCGGTTCCTGTGGTCCGTGACTTTCCGGACGTGTTTCCTGTAGACCTGCC
>MDKI01270671.1:0-10898 GCA_005239505.1 Nicotiana paniculata | reverse complement strand
TCGACCCCTGGCCCGCTTGGTCCAAACTCGAGGTTCGGACCAAAACCCGATAACCCATTCCCCACGAACCCGAATATACAATTTATTTTGAAATACGACCCCAAAATGAGTTTGAATTCCCAAAATTTCCAAAAGCCCTAACTCTACCCAAAACCCCCAATTTCTACCTTTGATTTCATGTTTTTAGACCTAGAATCTCGTGATTGATGAAGGAAAATAGAAGAAATTAGAGTTAAGAACACTTACCTATGAAGCTATGGTGGAATGGTCTCCTAAGAATCGCCCAAGAAGAGTGGAGGAGAAGAAAATGGTGAAAGATATGAAAATCCCGTATGGGTATTCTGTTTTAAGGCTTTAAAATGACTGGACGAAATAAGCCTATGCGATCGCATAGAGGTCTGCTTCTAATGCACCACGATCGCGAACAAGTTCCGCGATCGCACAGCTTAGGGAACCCCTCCCCATGCGATCGTGAACGAGCCTATGCGATCGCACAGAGTACCTAGCCAGCCCCCCACCCGGACCTCCTATACCCCTATGTGATCGCGGACAGCTCTATATGATCGCATAGAGGAAACTGACCTCCCCCTCACTTAAAGCTATGCGATCGCAGCTAACCCTACGTGATCGCATAGAACAAAGCATCAGACACCAGCAACAACCTATTTACACCAGATTTTTCAACCCTTTAGCACCCCGACACCTACCCGAAACTCACCCGAGCCCTCGGGGCTCAAAACCAAATATACACACGACTTCAAAATCATCCTACGAACTTATTCGAGTAATTAAGCCACCAAAATAATATAAAAAACAATGAATTAAACTCAAAAAATCTATGGAATTTCCTCAAACTTCATAAACTGTCAAATTTTCCATTTTTGATCCGAAACACGTCAAACCAAGTCCGTTTCTTACCAAATTTTACAGACACTCACACAACACATATTGAACCCGTTCAGGGCTCCGGAACCATAACATGGGCTCGGTAACACAGATCTCACATCAAAGTTCATTTTCAAAAGTCTTTATTATTTTCAGAAAACAATTTCCTTTAAAAATTTATTTCTCGGAATTGGGACCTCGGAATTCGATTCCGGGCATACGCCCAGGTCCCATATTTTCCCACGGACCCTCCAGGACCGTCAAATCATGGGTCCGGGTCTGTTTACCAAAAATATTGACCAAAGTCAACTTTATTCAATTAATTATCATAAATTCAACTGTTTAACACATTCCACATAAAGGCTTCCCGGCTACACGCCCGGATTGCGCACGCACATCGAGGTGAGATTAACAGAGGCTTTCGGGGCCTCGGAACACAGTTTTTGCTAAATTTTCACAGGATGACCTTTTTGGCCATCACAATCTCCACCTCTAAAATAACCCTTCGTCCTCGAACGGACATAGAAAGGTACGTGAATCGGGGAAAAGGTGGGTGTATCGGCTCCGCATATCGGACTCGGACTCCCAACTAGCTGCCTCAACAGGCTGACCTCTCCACTGAACACGAACCGAAGAATAACTCTTCGATCTCGACCGTCGCACCTGTATGTCTAATATGGCTACCGGCTCCTCCTCATAAGACAACTTCTTGTCCAACTGGACACCACTGAAGTCATGTACATGATGTGGATCCGCAATATACCTCCGGAGCATAGATACGTGAAATACCGGATGCACGGCTGGCAAACTGGGTGGCAAGGAAAGTCTGTAGGCCACCTCTCCTACCTTATCCAGAATCTCAAATGGACCAATGTACCTAGGGCTCAACTTTCCCTTCTTCCCGAACCTCATCACGCCCTTCATGGGCGACACCCGAAGAAATACCCGGTCTCCTATCTTAAATGCCAACTCTCGAACTCTCCGATCCGCATAACTCTTCTGCCTGGACTGAGCCGTACGAAGTCTATCCTGAATGATCTTCACCTAGTCCAAGGCATCCTGGACTAACTCAGAACCCAAAAATCTAGCTCTCCCGGCTCAAACCATCCGATTGGAGACCGACACCGCCTACCATACAACGCCTCATACGGTGCCATCTGAATGCTTGACTGATAGCTTTTGTTATAGGCAAACTCTGCTAAAGGAAAGAACTAGTCCCACGAACCACCAAAGTCAATGACACAAGCTCGCAACATATCCTCTAAAATCTGAATAGTACGCTCGGACTGTCCGTCCGTCTGAGGATGAAATGCTGTGCTCAAATCAATCTGGGTGCCCAACTCTCGCTGAAATACTCTCTTGAAATGGGAGGGAAACTGAGTACCTCGGTCTGATATAATAGATATGGGTACACCATGCAGTCTAACAATCTCTCTCATATAGATCTTTGCCAACTTCTCTGCTGAATACAAAACTGATACTGGGATGAAGTGCGCTCTGACTTGGTCAGCCAATCCACAATGACCCATACTGCATCAAACATCCTTTGAGTCCGAGGGAGTCCAACTACAAAGTCCATGGTGATACGCTCCCACTTCCACTCGGGAAGCTGAATCTGCTGCATTAAACCACCGGGTCTCTGGTGCTCGTACTTAACCTGCTGACAGTTTAAGCATCGTGCTACATAAGCTACAATATCCTTCTTCATCCTCCACCACCAATAGTGCTGCCGCAAGTCCTGGTACATCTTTACGGTGCCTGGATGAATAGAATACCGGGAACTATGGGCCTCCTGAAGTATCAACTCACGAATACTATCCATATCAGGTACACAAATACGTCCCTGCATCCTCAAAACTCCCTCATCATCAACCGTAACCTTCTTGGCATCTCTGTGCCTGACTCTATCTCTAAGAACACACAAATGGCGATCATCATACTGCCTGGCCCAAATACGGTCAAACAATGATTAACGGGCCACGGTATGGGCCAAAACACTGCCAGTCTCAGAAACCTCCAATCTCACAAATCGGTTGGCTAAAGTCTGAACATCCAAAGCAAGAGGCCGCTCTCCGACTGATAAATAAGCAAGACTACCCATACTGGTTGACTTCCGGCTCAAAGCATTGACCACCACATTGGCCTTCTCCGGATGATAAAGAATGGTAATATCATAATCATTCAGCAACTCTAACCATCTCCTTTGCCTCATATTCAACTCCTTCTTTTTGAACAAATACTGTAAGCTCTTATGATCCGTGAACACCTCACATGGCACACCATACAAATAATTCCTCCAAATATTCAATGCATGCACAATCGCTGCTAACTCCAAGTCATGAACTTGATAGAGCTTCTCATGAACCTTCAACTGACGAGAAGCATAGGCTATAACCTTGCCATCTTGCATCAACACTGCACCAAGCCCAACCCGTGAAGCATCATAATACACGGTATACGGTCTTGAACTTGTGGGCAAAACTAACACTAGTGACGTGGTCAAGGCTGTCTTGAGCTTCTGAAAGCTCGCCTCACACTCATCAGACCACCTGAACTGAGCACTCTTCTGAGTCAACCTGGTCATCGGGACTGCAATGGATGAAAAGCCCTCCACAAACCGATGATAATAACCTTCTAAGACCAATAAACTCCGGATCTCTGTAGCTGAGGTGGGTCTAGGCCAATCTCTGACTGCTGAAATCTTCTTGGGATCCACTTGAACACCCTCTGACGTTACCACATGGCCTAGAAATGCAATCGAACTCAACCAAAACTCACACTTGGAGAATTTGGCATACAACTAACTATCCCTCAGAGTCTGGAGGACGACTCTAAGATGCTGGCCATGCTCCTCTCGACTGCGAGAGTATATCAATATATCATCAATGAAAACAATAACGAACGAGTCCAAATAAGGCCTGAACACTTGGTTCATCAACTCCATAAAAGCAGCGGGGGAATTTGTCAGCCCATATGACATCACCAAGAACTCATAATGCCCATACCGAGTACAACAGGCTATCTTAGGGACATCAGATGCCCTAATCCTCAGCTGATGGTAACCAGATCTCAAGTCAATCTTGGAAAACACTGAAGCAACCTGAAGCTGGTAGAATAAATCATCAATCCTCGGCAAAGGGTACTTATTCTTAATAGTAACCTTGTTCAACTGCCGGTAGTCAATGCACATCCTCATCGATCTTTCTTCTTGACAAACAACACTGGGGCACCCCACGGAGAAACACTAGGCCTAATAAAGCCTTTATCCAACAAATCTTGCAACTGATTCTTCAACTCCTTCAACTCTGGCGGGCCCATACGATACGACGGAGTAGAAATAGGCTGGGTGCCCTGAGCTACCTTAATAAAAAAATCAATATCCCTGTCAGGTGGCATACCCGGCAGGTCAGTAGGGAATACCTCTGGAAACTCACGAACCACGGGCACAGACTCCAGGGAAGGAACCTTGGCGCTAGAATCACGAACATAGGCAATATAGGCCAAACAACCCTTCTCGACCATGCACCGAGCCTTCATATAAGAAAACTCTACCAGAAGAATGACTAGGAGTCCCTCTCCACTCCAAACGAGGTACCCCTGGCAAGACCAAGGTCACTGTCTTGGCATGACAGTCTAGAATAACATAATAGGGGGATAACCAATCCATCCCCGTATAACATCAAATCAACCATATCAAGAAGCAAAAGATCAACGTGAGTCTCCAGACCACCAATAACTACTAGTCAAGCACGGTAGACTCGATCTACCACTATAGAATCACCCACCGGTGTAGACACATGCACAACAGTACTCAAGGAATCACGGGGCATACTCAAATAAGGGGAAAAATATGACGACACATAGGAGAATGTAGAACCCGAATCAAATAACGCCGAAGCCTTCCGACTGAAAACTGAAACTGTACCTGTAATAACTGCATCAGAAGCCTCAGCATCAGGCCTGGCAGGAAAAACATAGCACCGGGGCTGAGCCCCTCCAACCTGAACATCACTGGGTCGACCTACTACGGCCTGACCTCTACCTCTCGAGGCATGTCCTCCACCTCTATGAGTCTGACCTCCACCTCTGGCACTACGACTGCCACCCCTAGCTAGCTGAGGGGGTGGGGGTGCGCTTGATGCGGGAACCATGGCACGGGAACCCTGATACTGAGACCCACCAGACCCTCGGGGGCCAAACCTGGAAATATGCCCCAAACCACCGCAAAAATAACAAGGCCTCTGTTGCTATGGCTGTTGACTCTGGAACTGGACCTGTTGACCCTGATAACCACCCTGGAAGCTCTGAAGCGGCGGTGCACTAATAGGTGCTGGTGGTGCACTAATAGAAGCTGGCGGTGCACTATGAGCAACCTGAAGTGCCGATTGATAGGGTCTGGGAGGATGACCTGTGCCGAAAGAATCCCTGCCCCCAGATGAGGCTCCGCTGAATAGACCGAAGTGACGGGGTCTCTTGTCAGCCCCCTGACCACCACCCTGTGAAAAAATCATCTCAATCCTCCTGGCCACATTGGCCGCATCCTGGAATGAAATATCAGTACCTGACTCCTTGGCCATCTGAAGCCTGATGGGCTGAGCCAAACCCTCAATAAACCTCCTCATTCTCTCACGATCAGAGTGAAGTATCATATGCGCATGCCGAGTTAGAGTGATGAACCTGGTCTCGTACTGAGTGACAGACATAGATCCCTGCTGGAGGCGCTCAAAACTGCCTCTGAAGATCCTCCCTCTGAGTAACTGGAAGTAACTTCCCCAAGAATAACTCGGAAAACTGAGCCCAAGTCAACGGTGCAGACCCAGCTGGCCTAGTCAAGCAATAGTCTCTCCACCAAGTATTGGTAGAACCCGAAAGACAAAAAGTAGCAAAATCAACTCCATTGGACTCTACTATGCCCATGTTCCAAAGAACCTTATGACAACTGTCCAAATAATCCTGGGGATCCTCTGATGGTGCACCAGTAAATGTAGTAGTGAATAACTTGGTGAATCTATCCAATCTCCACAAAGCATCTGCTGACATAGCTGCCCCCTCAACTGCCGCTGCCACAGGCTGAGCTACTCTAGCCGTTTGAGGTGCCGGAGTCTGGAACTGAGGATCTAGCTGCTCTGGTGTGCAAGTAGCAGGAGTCTGGGTCCCTCCCCCAGCCTAAGAAATGATTGGTGTAGTAGGAAGAAGACCGGCCTGAGCCACACTCTCCATGAGTCCCACTAAGCGGACTACAACGTCCTGAAGCACCGGAGTGGCAATGAACCCCTCCGGGACCTGAGCTGGTCCAACTGGAACTGTCTGAGTAGGAACCTCACTGTCAAAGTCTACCTGTGGGTCCTCTACTGGGGCTGCTGCTCTGGGCTGAGCCCTGCCCTGCCTTGGCCTCTAGTACGGCCTCGGCCTCGGCCCCTCGTAGGAGCTGCAACAGGAGAATCGGGCTGCTGATCGGTAAATGAGGAAGCACACGTTCTCGCCATCTGCGAGAGAATAGAATCGAAACTCAATTAGCATTTAGAATTCAAATCGCACGACAGAAAAGAAGAAAAGTGAAGTTATTCCTAACTTTGCAGCCTCTAGGGGATAAGTACAGACGTCTCCGTAACGATCCCTCAGACTCTACCAAGTTTGTCTATGAGTTGTGAGACCTAAGCAACCTAGTGCTCTGATACCAACTTGTCACGACCCGAAATCCCACCTTCAGGCCGTGATGGCGCCTAACGTTACATCCGCTAGGTAAGCAACGTGTTAACTCAATTGATTTATTAACAAGTGAAAGTAACAAACACTGACTAGATAATTGATATAAAGTGAGGAAGCATTAACAAAATCTAAATAACAATAGCTAATAACGAAGAAATCCCTTTAAGTACAAAACCCAGAAATGGAGTCACAACCTCACAAACCAGTCTAAGATTTAGCTAAGAACAACAGTTTGAAATAAAATGATATATCTGTTTGGAAATACATAGATGACAGAATGAAAGATAGACAGTGATGCCGAGATCCATGAACGTCTGCGGAACTACCTCGGTGTCGTCTGAAATGGACTGAAGGACACTCCCCCTAACGATGTCCAGTGGGTCCGGCTGCGTAATCTGCACAACATAATGAAGTGCAGGTGTACAATCAATACAACAGACCCCATGTACTGAATAAGTGCCGAACCTAACCTCGGCAAAGTAGTGACGATGCTAGGACACGACAACAAATTGTACCTGTGCAGTTCTATAGTATAGCAGAAAATAAACAAGAAATATAGTTACGAGGAAGAACATGCTAGGGAGAAAAGGGGCAACATTTGCTAACACAGTAGAATCAAGTACTATCGGAACTGTAGAAGTAAAACAGGAAGTAACAACTCGAAACAAGTAAAAATAGACAGGAGAAGGCACGACATGTCCCCTCGTGCATAGCCTCAAAATCACGTGGCACGGAATGTCCCCTCATGCATAAATAATAATGACTCGGCACGGAATGTCCCCTCGTGCATAGCCTCAAAATCACGTGGCACGGAATGTCCCCTCATGCATAAATAATAATGACTCGGCACGGAATGTCCCCTCGTGCATAAATAATAATCACTCGGCACGGAATGACCCCTCGTGCATAAATGAATAAAAAAGCCACAATTGATATGAAAGGCTGACAATACGACATTTTAAGTGTACGGAAATAATTAGCAAAATCCTATTGTCCCGGCAAGGGACTCAGCTATAACCAATCTCACTAAGAATTATAATGTCAACACTAAAACCCTCGGCCGGGCACATAATCAATAACTTTCTACGTCATGAAATAACCTCAAGATACCGCTTCCAAGGTTCCCAATAATTCACGGCACAGAGAATATCAAAGAACATTAAATAACTCATCACAATTCGACTCACGGGCATGGTTGACCACAACATATAGGTACCCGTCACCTCACCTATACATTGGACATGAATTACACATAGCAAATAAGACTCTATACCTATTTCCTCAAGCTAAGGTTAGACCAAACACTTCCCTCGGCTCCAAGAATGCAAGTCAAACTTCAATCACGACCTTTCCTCTTGAATCCGACTCCGAAACGATAATATCTAGACATAATTGACTTAATAACATCAATAATTATTCAATAACTTAGTCCCAAAGCCTAATTATACATTTCCCATAATTCTTCCAAAAATACCAAAATTCGACCCCGAGACCGCTTGGTCCAAACTCGAGGTTCGGACCAAAACCCGATAACCCATTCCCCCACAAACCCGAATATACAATTTGTTTTGAAATCCAACCCCAAAATGAGTTTGAATTTCAAAAATTTCCAAAAGCCCTAACTCTACCCAAAACCCCCAATTTCTACCTTTGATTTCATGTTTTTAAACCTAGAATCTCGTGATTGATGAAGAAAAATGGAAGAAATTAGAGTTAAGAACACCTATCTATGAAGCTATGGTGGAATGGTCTCCTAAGAATCGCCCAAGAAGAGTGGAGAAGAAGAAAATGGTGAAAGATATGAAAATCCCGTATAGGTATTCTGTTTTAAGGCTTTAAAATGACTGGACAAAATAAGCCTATGCGATCGCGAAGAGAGGGCTGCGATCGCATAGAGGTCTGCTTCTAATGCACCGCTATCGCGAACAGGGTCCTTCGATCGCACAGCTCAGGGAACCCCTCCCCATGCGATTGCGAACGAGTCTATGCGATCGCACAGGGAACCTAGCCAGCCCCCCACCCGGACCTCCTATATCTCTATGCGATCGCGGACAACACTATGCGATCGCATAGAGGAAACTGACCTCCCCCTCACTTAAATCTATGTGACCGCAGCTAACCCTACGCGATCGCTTAGAACAAAGCATCAGACACCAGCAACAACCTATTTACACCAAATTTTTCAACCCTTTAACACCCCGACACCTACCCGAAACTCACCCGAGCCCTCGGGGCTCAAAATCAAATATACACACGACTTCAAAATTATCCTACAAACTTATTCGAGTAATTAAGCCACCAAAATAACATAAAAAATAATGAATTAAACTCAAAAAATCCATGGAATTTCCTCAAACTTCATAAACTGTCAAATTTTCCATTTTTTATCCGAAACACGTCAAACCAAGTCCGTTTCTTACCAAATTTTACAGACAACTCACATAACACATATTGAACCCGTTCCGGGCTCGGTAACACAGATCTTACATCAAAGTTCATTTTCAAAAGTCTTTATTATTTTCAGAAAATAATTTCCTTTAAAAATTCATTTCTCGGACTTGGGACCTCGGAATTCGATTCCGGACATACGCCCAGGTCCCATATTTTCCTACGGACCCTCCCGGACCGTCAAATCATGGGTACGAGTTTGTTTACCAAAAATGTTGATCAAAGTCAACTTTATTCAATTAATTATCATAAATTCAACTGTTTAACACATTTTCACATAGAGGCTTTCGGCTACGCGCTCAGATTGCGCACACACATCGAGATGAGATTAACGGATTGCTTTCGGAGCTTCGGAACACAATTTTTACTAAGTTTTCACAGGATGACCTTTTGGGTCATCACAACGTCCGAGTCTGACCATAGTCCATAAAATGTGAACAAGACTCTCACTCTCAACTAACATGCCAGGGACGTTTATTTTTTTCTCTTTTTGTTTTTGCCTATTTGCTTTTTTTCTGTTAAGTACTACTATTTTTTTTCTTTTTTTGTACATGCATGTTATCAGCTAAATTAATTTAAAGGATGCTAATTATAGTTATGAAGTATTTTCTTACTCTTTTTTTTTTTGTTTTTCAAATACAATATTTTGTTGGTTGAAGAATAAGTTTGTTGTACCAGAAAAAAATAACTGTTTGGAACATGAAGACACTACTCTAGCGCATATATAGTTGGCTATAAGTGCTGAAGTGATCATTCCGTTTTTGCTACTACAACATTCTCCCAACAGATTCTTAACCTACCTCTCTTCAAATGAGTGAAATTGCAAAAAGAACCAATATGCAGAACTTGGCATTATGCTATTACGGGAGTCAAGTTCATAAGTTTGACATTTCTCTAAAACTAAATAGTTATTTTTTTATTTTGCTTTTTGCTTTTTTATCTCAATACTTGGTTCATTTTTCCTCCCTTTCTATTGTCTATTTATTGTCGAAACTGTGATAGAGAAGGGAATGTAAAGTTGTGAGTACAATAAAAATGTGTAGTAGATGAGAAAGGGTTGTAGTATAGGAGTTAAATAACTATCTCCTTCCTTTTTACAAATTAACTAGTATAAGAATCCGTGCTATGCACGGATAATTTAACAGAATATTAATCTTATAAAATTATGATCTAATATATCATATTAACTTAATAAATATTAGTTATATTTTATTATTTAATATAGTGTGCAGAAATATAACACAGTCTATACAAAATTAAAGAATACACATCATATAGTAATCAAATAAATTGTTTGATCCTTTTTATTTTTATTATTGAATTAGCAAGAACTTAGTACTATTGATAATTTTCTTGAGTGTTATTTATTTATATATTTTTTTTTAATAAATTTAAAATATAAATAACATAAAATTATCTTTATTCCCCTCTCTTCGTACATTCCTTTCTACTTTAATACTTATTTGATTAGTTTTCAAATTTTGTAGTTTATTAAAAATTTAAATAAAATAATAATTTTTACTAAATCATAATTTTGAATTAATCAAAAGTATAAAGAGATAAGAGGCAATAAAATTGGTATTACTTTAATATTAAATATAGAAAATTTTATAAAATAGAGGCCGATGCATTTGTGATTCCCCAGTTAGTTGCTAGCCCGAAAAATCTGCTTAGAGATATAAAATATGATAATTTAATATTAAATATAATTTTTTTTACAAAATACAGGCCTATGCATTTGAGATTCCTCAGTTAGTTGCTAGCCCGAAAAAAATGGCTGTTACAACTTGCATTTTTAATAAATTAAGTTGCCATGTGTATTTTTAATAGGTTGCCACTTGGATTTCTAATAACTT
>MDKI01166864.1:0-16273 GCA_005239505.1 Nicotiana paniculata | reverse complement strand
GACGGGGTCCCGAGGGGCTCGGGTGAGTTTCGGACCCCTCGGAGTTAAATTCAAAACACCAGAATTCCAGGTCTGGTTTCCTTCTTTGCATTCGTGGAGGGGTTACCGCATTTGTAAATAAGGAACTGGGCAGGGGTGGTGAATTCCCTGTGCGTTCGCACAAAAGGCACCGCGATCGCGATGGGTTGGGCTCCTAACCCAGTGCGTTCGCACACCTCCCCCGCGTTTGCATAGAGCCCGGCCATTGGGCTAGCCCGGCTACTCCTTAATCTGTGCGTTCGCAGGGCTCCCTCCGCGTTCACATAAAAGGCTATGTGGGCCCGGTCATCTAAAGCATCACGAATGCACTGCCCAAGCTGCGATCGCATAGAGGAAACCACTGGGCAGTGTGTTTTTATAGTGGGATTTAATTCATTTTCTTCATTTTCTTCTTCTTCCTTGGGATGATTTTCAGCATTCAAGAAGGGAAAACGATCTAGTTATTGAAGGTAACTAAATTCTACCCTAATATTAGCTCAACGCATGAATTACAAGTTAAATTAACTACCTAATTAATTAAAATTAAGGATTTGGGGTAGTAACCTAGGGCTTTTGAAAATGTAGAAAATTACCCGTGCCTTGGCTATGAATTCATACAAAAAAATCATATACTAATGATCCTTAGGTTATGGGTGAGTGTTTCCTTCGGGAATTTTCGGAATCTGGGCATGCGGGCCAGGGGTTGGATTTTGGAATTTCTTCAAGAATGGTAAATTTTACTAAATAATAGGAGGATTTCATGCTTTGAATATAAATTGATATATTTGTATAACAGTTGGCTAGTTTCGAGTCCGTAGGTGTCGAGTTCGGAGTTTCGGGCGCATTCTTGACCTGGGGAGTAGGTGCGACGCGAGGTGAGTCTACTTTCTAACCTCATAAGAGGGAATTGTCTCCGTAGGTGTTTTAAATGCTATATGTGATACTTGTGGGGGCTACGTACGTATAAAGTGACGAGAGTCCGTACGTAGCGGCTATTATTATTATGTACGGGTAGTTAGGTCCACATCATGCCTTGTGTTTTACTTGATATGAACTATATGCTTGATAAATTAAATGTTACATGCGGCTTATTTCCCTGAGATCATGGAATTTGAGAAAATTTGTAAGGAATTATTTACTGAAAACTAATTTAAAAAGGAATAGTGTGTGTGCATGTGACCGCTTCACAATTTATATTCCGCGAGCAGAGTGTGATTTTCCCCACTCTTATGGGAATGAGCCGTACGCTACGGCGGATTGGAAGATGCACTTTTGGTTCGGTCCATTCGATCTTCGGCAGTGCATAGATGTGAGTACTTTATGGAAAGGTGCACTTATGGTTCGGGCCGTTCGACCCTCGGCAGTGCACAGACATGACTATCTTATGACTCCGGTCGGTGGTCCTTATCCTGTATGTGCATGCTTTATTTGTTACTAAATTCATGGACACTGTTTTGACAGATATTTGGGGGGAGTTGAATTAGTAACTGTCTATTTATTTCCGGTACTTCCTTGGATTTTAGTGCCTTATATATATTTGCTGCTTCACTACCTTTACATGCCTACTGTTTTCATCATATTCTGTTGATTTATACTGTTGGACCTTAGTGAGTGTCCAGTCGACCTCTCGTCACTACCTCTTCGAGGTTAGGCGGGATACTCACTGGGTACATATATATTTATGTACTCATGCTACACTTATGTACTTAATTGTACAGGTTCTGAGGCTGGTGCATCTGGTTGTCAGACTGGAGCTTGATTTTGATTATAGACGGACCTGACTTCATGATGAGCTTCTTTCTCCTGGCGATCTCCGGCAGCACCATGAGGTTTCTTTTGCTTATTTCCTGTCTATTTCCTTCAGACAGTGGGACTGTATATTATATCTTTTGTATATTCTGTTAGTATGCCCGTATGACTTGTGACAATAGTTCCTGGCACACACGTGATGGTTATTATGGATTGCAGGTCTGTATATATATTGGCTCACGCCTCCTCATGACCACTTTTGATTAAAAATTGGCTAATTATCCTTGTCAATTTATGTCTTAAGTTTTAAAAGCTGAGTATATGTTGAAATGTTTAATCTAATAAGAAGGAACCCTTAGTAAATTGAGTGTTGGCTTGCCTGACCCAGCTGTTGGGCGCCATCATGACCTAAGTTAGGATTTTGGGTCGTGACATGGATGGACGAAGAAGACGCAGAGAAAACGGCTTTCATTACACCATGGGGAGTGTATTGTTACAAGATGATATCATTCGTCCTAAAGAACGCTAGAGCCACATAGATGAGGGCCATGACTACCATTATTCATGACATGATACAAAAGGTATATGTGGATGATGTCATCATTAAATCCAAGAAGGCCACAGATCACATAGAAGACTTGAGGAAATTCTTCGACGGACTGCAGAAGTACAACCTAAAGCTGAACCCCGCAAAATGTGTATTCAGGGTTCCTGCCGGAAAGTTATTGGGATTCATCGTCAGCCACCGGGGAATAGCCATCCAAGAGTTACCACCGCCAAAAAGAAAGAAAGATGTGATGAGTTTCCTGGGACGCCTTAACTACATGAACCGTTTCATAGCACAGTCCATAGTAATATGTGAGCCAATTTTCAAAATGTTGAAGAAGGACGTTGCAACTAGTTGGACCAAGGATTGTCAAAAGGCTTTTGACAAGATCAAGGGGTGCTTATCAACACCACCAGTTTTAGTCCCGCCAGAGCCAGGTAGACCACTATTACTCTACCTTGCAGTGCTAGATGGAGCTTTCGGCTATATTCTGGGGAAGCATGACGAGACAGGGAGAAAAAAACATGCCATCTACTACCTTAGTAAGAAGTTTACACCTTATGAAGCACGATATTCTCTGCTGGAACGAACCTGCTGTGCCTTGACCTGGATAGCTCAGAAGCTGAGGCATTACTTCTGTGCCTATACAACATATCTCATATCGAGAATGAGTTCCTTGAAGTATATCTTTCAGAAGCCCATGCCCACTGGCAAGCTGGCTAAGTGGAAAATATTGTTGAGTGAATAGACATTGTCTATGTAACTCAGAAATCAGTCAAGGGACAGGCACTGGCAGACCACCTTGCTAAAAAAACCTGTGGGAGGAGACTACAAACCCTTGAAAACGTATTTTCCCGATGAAGAGGTATCATTCGTAGGAGAAGACATTGCTGAAGCATACAATGGTTGGAGAATGTTCTTCGATGGAGCGGCAAACTTCAAGGGAGTCGGCATTGGAGCCGTCTTGGTATCAGAAACTGGTCAACGTTATCTGGTATCTGCAAAACTCAGATTCCCTTGCACCAACAATATGGAGGAATACAAAGCTTGCATATTAGGACTCAACATGACTGTTGACATGAGCATTCAGGAACTACTGGTAATCGGCGATTCAGATTTACTTGTGCACCAGGTACAAGGAGAATGGGCTACCAAGAATTCCAAGATATTGCCATATATGCACCATGTGATGGAATTGAAGAAAAGATTCACAAAGATAGAGTTTCGGCATGTTCCCAGAATTCAGAATGAGTTTGCCGATGCATTGGCCACTTTGTCATCAATGATACAACATCCAGACAAGAACTTCATTGATCCTATCCCAGTAAGGATCCATAATCATCCGACATATTGTGCTCATGTTGAAGACAAAACGGATGGAAGGCCTTGGTTCCACGACATCAAAGAATATTTGGCGAAAGGAGAATACTCGGAGCATGCAAACCATACTCAAAAGCGTACACTTCGGAGGTTGTCCAGCCATTTCTTCCACAATGGAGGAACCCTATATAGAAGAACTTATGATATGGGACTATTAAGGTGTGTCGACATAAAGGAATTTTCTAGGTTGCTTGAGGAGATACATGCTGGGACCTGCGGCCCGCATATGAATGGCTTTATCTTGGCCAAGAAGATACTCAGGGCAGGTTACTTTTGGATGACCATGGAAATGGATTGCATCCGGTATGTTCAGAAGTGTTACCAATGTCAAGTGCATGCAGACATGATAAAAGCGCCACCATACGAGCTTAATGCAACAAGCTCACCTTGGCCCTTTGCCGCCTGGAGGATGGATGTCATTGGTCCGATTGAGCCCACCGCCTCAAATGGGCATCGGTTTATTTTAGTGGCTATCGACTACTTCACTAAATGGGTTGAAGAAACATCTTACAAAGCTGTGACTAAGAAGGTCATTGCGGATTTTGTTCACGACCGAATTATCTATCGGTTCGGGGTTCCAGAGTCCATCATCACTGACAACGCCACCAATCTCAACGGTGATCAGATGAAATCCATGTGTGAGACTTTCAAAATCAAGCACAAGAATTCCACAACATATAGGCCCCAAATGAACGGAGTCGTGGAAGCTGCCAACAAAAACATCAAGAAGATACTGAGAAAAATGGTAGAAAATCACAAACAATGGCACGAGAAGCTACAATTCGCCTTACTGGGATACCTTACCACAGTCCGCACATCAACCGGGGTAAGTCCCTATTTGCTGGTTTATGGTATTGAAGCTGTCATTCCTACCAAAGTAGAAATTCCTTCCCTAAGAATCATAGAAGAAGCTGAGCTCAAAGACACAGAATGGATAAGGAGACGTTATGAGCAGCTAGCCCTCATAGAAGGAAAGAGGATGAACACGGTATGTCATGGACAACTTTATCAGAATCGAATGCCCAGAGCCTTCAACAAAAGAGTCAAGCCGAGACAGTTCACACCGGGGCAGCTGGTGTTGAAAAAGATCTTCTGGCATCAAGATGAATCCAAATGGAGATTCTCTCCCAACTGGCAAGGTCCTTACGTGGTTCACATAGTATTAACAGGATGAGCCCTCATACTCGCAGAAATGGACGAAAAAATTTGGCCAAAACCAATCAATTCGGATGCAGTCAAAAGATATTATGTGTAAATCATCCTATGCTTTTCTACATGATGTAAATTGAACGATGCTCGACCTGATTCCCGTTTAAGAGGGGATACGTAGGCAGCCCTGTGGGTTCGGCCACAATTCAATAAAATTTCCATTTTTCCCATCATCGGAAACTGGGGTAGAATTTTGAGGAGGATCCTCAAAATTCCGAAGCAAGTTCACCCAATCACAACATATAGAGCAGTCAGAAGTGTTATTCAGTTAACTGGGGCAGAATTTGAGGAGGACCCTCAAAATTCTACGGCAGAAGCAGGCGCAATGTCTTTGATCGTGTCACAGTCACTGGTTCGTCTAACCATAAAATCTGCTTCACGCTACCCCAATATTTTGAACAGGATCTTCAGACAGAGCGGAGCAAATCAAGCAAGCAGACGAAGGCACGAACCAACCTCCCCCCCTGCAAAACTCACAAATTTTCTTTGAATGCAGAAAAAAGGAATATGCACACCTTGGAATCACAAATTTTCATAACAGCAAGGATATCCAAACTCATCTCCAGATAAGAAATACTCTGCTATCACTTATTTTTCATTGCATGAGACTAAGCATTGTCTCAAATCTTGCATGAGGCTAAGCCTTGCCTCCCTATTTGCATAAGGCTAAGCTCTGCCTATTATTTGCATGAGACTAAGCTCTATCTCAATCTTGCATGAGGCTAAGCCTTGCCTCCCTATTTGCATAAGGCTAAGCTCTGCCTATTATTTGCATGAGACTAAGCTCTATCTCAATCTTGCATGAGGCTAAGCCTTGCCTCCCTATTTGCATAAGGCTAAGCTCTGCCTATTATTTGCATGAGACTAAGCTCTATCTCAATCTTGCATGAGGCTAAGCCCTGCCTCCATATTTGCATAAGGCTAAGTTCTGCCTTCTATCTGCATGAGACTAAACTCTGTCTCAACCTTGCATAAGGCTAAGCATTGGCTTCCACTTGTATAAGGATAAGCATTGCCTTCCGCTTGCATAAGGCTAAGCATTGCCTTCCACTTACATAAGGCTAAGCACTGAATTCTCTTTGCATGGGACTAAGCCCTGTCCCCAAATTTGCATGAGAATAAGCATTGTCTCAAATCCTGCACGAGGCTAAGCATTTCCTCCACCTTGCATAAAGCTAAGCACTGCCTTCTCTTTGCATGAGACTAAGCCCTATCCCGAACTTTGCATGAGACTAAGCATTGTCTCAAATCCTGTATGAGACTAAGCATTGCCTCCGCCTTGCATAAGGCTAAGCCCTGCCTTCTCTTTGCATGGGACTAAGACCTGTCCCGAACTTTCCCTGAGACTAAGCATTATCGCTCTTGCATTATTTATTATATTCTCTCTGGCTAAGTTCTGCTCTCAACTCCATACAATACTAAGCCTTGTCTTGTCATTTCTAGAATCATGTCTTTGCACCTCATGGGTTGAAATATAGCCAAACTTGTCCGAAGGCGTCATAGTCTGAAGGCACCATCCTCATAGCCGAAAGACATCATGCCATGGCCTGAGGATCTCTCAAACTTGCATATCATTACTCAAAGGCGTCATGGTTCGGAGGCACCATTTTCATGGCCCGAGAACACCATTTCATGTCCTGCGAATCCCGTACCACACAATTCATGGCCCGGGACATCATGGTCTAAGGACGTCATCCTCAACCATCCAAAGACAATCCTCATGGTCTAAAAGGAATTTGCATCACGTATAAATTTACGCAAAGATACATGCTTATAGTGCATCTTTTATTTGCAGGTAACCCGATGAGCAACCATTACCCCAACGGGAGAAGTCCCGCTCCATTTCCTTCCTACTATTTCAAACTTGACCGCTCACCGTGACCATTTCACCTATTCAAAACCTTGTGTGCGTTCTTATGATAACCTCATCAGTATATTTCGCCGGTGAATCCAGAACTACACAAGGCCTGATTCCTTTAAAACCATGGATATGTAGGTAGCTCAGAAACCAGAGTGCGGCCAATGTCTCTCAAATCAGCCTACTCGGTCAAAATTGGCCATCATATCTTTACCTGACAACTCTTTCATCCTTCCCGTGTAAAGAGGGGCAGTTGTTGATACCCAATTGTTCCCTATATTATTTCTAAAATGCATATATATCTTCAAAACAATGCATGAGCATCAATTAATATTTTTTTATAATTTTTACATTTTTAAAGATTTTTAATTAATTTATCCCAGTATTTTTTTATTATATAGACAATTACTAATTGCATAACTATTGGTTTTATGACAATTTTATTACTTAATTTTATCATTTATATATTTACACTAAGCTTTAATTATTTCATGAATAGTCGTATTTATATTTTAGGGTTGTAATTGCAATAAATTTGCAATAATAGCCCACGAGTGCATAATTACCTTATTTAATAAGAAATCTTTTGTATTTTTATAATATTAAGTAATTATTTTAAACCAGCTTTATGCATAAAAATCATTTTTTATCATTTATTAACTATTTTTTACAAATTATTTTATCAATTAAGTGGGTATTTAACAAGTAGCCTCTTTTAATTTGGTTTAATTTCGTACCTTAGCCCAAATTATTACCCCCAGGCTAATTAAAATCATAGCACAAATACCCATAACCCAATCCTTAAACCCACCCCAACCCCAGATTAATCATGGCCATTGATCTCAGAAGATCAACGGTCCAGGATCCATTACCTTTTTTAATTAACCCCTAACACCCTAACCCTAGTCATTTCTTCAAACCGGCCGCCCCTGAATCCCTCCTCCTATCTTCTCTCTCTCAAGCCCCCCCAACCCTAGCCGCCGTCACCCGAAACCCTTTAATCCATGGCTTTTCTCTTCGATCTTAGGCCCTACCTGGCCTCATATCTCTATTGGTTATTTGATTTCTTTGTTGTTTGATGGAAACTCGAAGAGATTCAACACAGACTTGTCTTCAACTCTTCACTTTCTCGATGAACTTGCCTGCGTTCATCTCTATGTTTGTGAGTATTGTTATCTTCGTGTTTATGGTTTGAAACTCCGGTTCTTCACTGCATTTTTCCACCTCGTTCTATTCTTCAAAACCCTAATCTTTTCTACTTGAGTCTGTTTTGATCCTTGTAGATCTGGGATGATTTTAAGATTATCTGGTATTTTTCTTTAAAAACCTTCTGTTTTTCACTTATTATTAATTGATTTTAATATTTTTCTAAAACTAGGGTTTCCTTTTTCAGTTCTCTGCAAAATGGTTCTAAAGTTTCTAAGTGTTTAAATCTGATTCCCTTTACTGGTTCGACTGATTTTCATGCCTATGTTCTAAACCCTAGGGTTTCTGCTTATCTCACTGGTTGTTTCATTATTTGCAAGTTATTCTTTAATTAACAAATATTAATTGATCTTATTTGACTAACTAGGGTTCGAAATTATATTATTCTGTTAAGATTGTTACTTTTTGAGATTTTTACCTATCCTTTCCTTATATGTGATTTGTAATTAGTACTACCTTCCTTCATTATATTGTTGGTTTGATTTCTGGGTTTTGATTGTTTTGACTGAACTCTAATTGATTTACTACTTATCTTATTTAGCCTCAATCTTGTCTACTGATTTACCCTGTAAAAGACTCTCCTTAATTTAAGTTTTACTTGCTCCCGTTAAGCCCTAATTGACTGATTAATTGATGTTGCATGCCTTATTTGTGTGCATTGATTTCCTTCGTCTTATTTGTTTGAACTTGGTAAGTGCTATATAATCCCCCCATTCTGATTTTTGAAAACACACGAACACATATAGAGAAATACACACAAACTCTTACTCACACACTCTCACTTGTAGTTCTTTCTGTTACCTCTATTTGTTGCTCTGTCTAGCCGGCTGAAAGCCAAGGTTAGACTCTTGGATCCTATTTTCTTCCCCTTTCCTATTGCTACATCTTAACTGGTAATTTCCACTTCTGTTATCATTCAATATTGTATGTAGCTAGACCTATGTTCTTCCTGTTTACTGCTTTTAAACAACATGCCTCAATTTCTCTTATCATGTTCTCTTCTATATGCTATGTAGTCAGTTCTATTTTGAATTCCAATATGCTTCTGTTTTGAAATTTGATTCCTAACAATCATTTCATTAACCATTATACCTAGTTCTTACTATTTTATGTTGTTCCATGTGTTTTATAGCAATAGTTTATTTCAGACTTCGATGCTCCTGTTTGCTATGTAGTTCCTGTTTATCTCCTTCTCAACTAGCATGTTCCTGTCCTGTTTTATGTCCTGATAATTTACCTTAGCATGTTCCTGATCAGTTCATGATTTCTGTGTACTTCTTTCAAGACTAATGTGCTTTAAATCCCTGCTACCTTTTTTGTATGGCTGTCTTATTAGTCATTTTAACTTCAGCATGTTTCTCTCTGCTAAATACATGTCTATATGATTCCATCTAGTAATAGTTAATAATCTAAGTCAACTTCAGCAATGTGAAACCTTGTTTGACTCAATTTTGACCATGTTTTGCCTATAATTCAAGTGTTCCTGCTCTTGTTGTGACTATTGGTATCCATGTCTGAACCAATCTGCTAAGATGTAATTCTGTTATATTTGTGATCTTGTAAAATCCGAGATGTTTTTCTAAAACTATATCCTACCTTTATATTCTATTTTTTTTCAACTCCTACTCTTAGATATTTAGGGTCCTGCCCCTCTAGTGTGATGCACTGTTTAGGAGTCCATGAGACCTTACTCTTACACACTGGGGCCGGCCTTTCCAAACTTGGTTACAAAAAAACTATTTCTTTGAAAAGGTTCTGGTGTGAGCATTGCTTGGGGTCCCTGAGGCCTTTGGAAACTTTGACACTCCAGAAGCCATTTGGTGTATTATGGACTATTGGTGTACCTCAGGCTTGCTTGAAGGTCTAGCTTCCAGGATTGACATTAGGCCTCCTAAGGCTCCCTATAGTATAGTTATTTTCATTATGTAACTCATTTGTATTGGACTGTAATAATAATCTTTGTAAAACAGATATGGGATTATTAGTAAAAGCTGGGGAGGGACTTTATATGCATATGTTTTTGTTGGGTTCGGGTAGAAATCATGCCCATAGGAATTATCTCATTCTTTGAAATCTTGAATTTTCACATTTGCATCTTAGAAATCCCGCTTCTAGGTTGTTATCAATTCTGCCTCAAGTACCATATTTTCAAACACCCATATGTGTGCATTAGAAATCATGTTTTTAGGTTCTTTTGTTGAACTTGTTTGGCAATTAATTGACACCTTTATTCACCTAGATATCATGCCTATAGGAAATACAGTCTTGACACTTAGACACCATGCATATAGGAAATAAGTGTAAAACCAACTTCAACACTTAGATATCATGCCTATAGAGAAAAAATGTATGAAATCAATTTCTATGTTTGGATGTCATAACGCTTGTGGTTAGTTTCAACACATAGAAAGCATGCCTATAGGAACTAAAAGATGAAATCTGCCTGTTTAAAGTAATCACTGTTTAGTCTGATTAACGTTTAGATACCATGTCTATAGGATTCCGCCCGGTTATCACCTAGGCAAACATGTAGGATAATCAAAGTTTTGAAGTTTGAAAATTGTGATTTCTTACTTGAAACGTGCTTAGATTCTGTATCAACAATACCAGTAGGCAAAGGTTCGCTACCTCGCTTAATAAAACTGCTATATATTATGTTTATGCTCATTTAGATATCCTGCCTATAGGACTCCTAAATCATTTAAAACTGCTTGTTTGGACAAGGGTGTAATTGTTTGTTTATTTGTGGAGGTAAATATGAGACCCCTTTAATTGCTCTTTATGTGATAGTCCTACTTGATTTTTGTGTGTCGCTTAGATTTTCCCTTTTTAAGCAACATAGGTGAGTCTAGAACCACGTTAATAGAGGTCCTAAACTCCTCCAGGGCCATAGGTAAGGGATGGGTAGTGCACGTATAGGATACGTACCAGATACTATTAGAACACTTAGATGATAATGGAAAAAGGGAAGGGTAATTGGGTAGTAAAGGAGATAATGACCTGTGCGCTAATGCTATGCGTAACACCTATATTTAAGGAAGGTTACCGAGTATTACAGGGAAGTGATCCTATAGGCTATAAACATAGGATCCCCTTTAATTCCCGTTTTGAATGGTTTCTATTTGTTTAAATGGCTTTATTTTTCTCTAAAGACTAATTCTCTTGAATTAAGTTTGGCCGGGACCTACCGTTGTGGACCTCGAGGGGTTCCTAACACCTTCCCCTCAAGGTAATTTCGAGCCTTTACCCAATCTCTGCTAAAGTAAACCGGTTTATGAGTTATTTGCTTTAGGTTCCCTAACGCACCTTAATTCGTTAGGCGGCGACTCTTCAAATTCCATACCCCATCCCAAAAGGAAATGAGTTGTCCCAAAATGTCAAAACCCTGGACTCCGCGAGGAAAAAGGGGGGTGCGACATGTTCTTCATACACAAAATTGCCAAGAGTGTCAAATAAAGAGGAAAGGTGCTGAAAATCAAAAATTGCTGGCACATCACAATGAAGGCTTTTCATAAGAGAGAGTCTTACAGAGCGTCCAATAGCCATGGATTTTTACTTGTAGGAGTCAAACCTCGCCTTTTCACTGAGGCCATAGAAGATTAGCTTGTCTTCAGGACCAAATTCTAAGTGTTCCACCTTGCCCTTCTTGCATGCAACCTTTTTTGGGGGTTTGCTCCATGGGTCTCTTGCCGGCCTTTTTCTGGCTAATAGGATGATTTTCAGAATAAGCACTGGTATCGTTGTCTGTTCAGAGAAAATTTGAGTCAATGGATGACGCCACATCCACAGGTTCTTCAGTGTTGAGATATTTTTGAAACCTTCAACTGCGTCTGGGTGCAGAGGAGAGATTTCTTTTGGCCATAGCGAGAGGTGTTGTTTGGTAGGGAATGAGAGGAGTATTAGAGATGGAGGGTTTTTATCGAGGAGTTTGAGAAGAGCGAAGAGGCGTCTTGGTTAATGGAAGGGTTAAGTTCAGACGGAAATGATGGTTCAGAAGTGACTGATCGGCGATACCTGTAATAATTGCACTTCCACATAAAAGTAATTAAAGCATAGATAATTAAGGAAATAAAATATTCTGAAACCGTGTAAAATAATTTAAACACTTAAGAAAATATTTGATTTACAAGTTCGGCACAATGCCAATATTTTCCCGGAGAATGAAGAATCTTTCTTCCAAAAAAGGTTTAGTCAAAATATCAGCAAGTTGAGAATAAGTAATAATAAACTCTAATGTAATATCACCTTTTGATACATGATCACGGATAAATAATGTTTAATTTCTATATGATTTTCTCTAGAATTATGTACATAATTTTTAGATGAGCATATAGCACTATTGTTGTCACAAAAAATAGGAGTAGAAGTAAGAGATAAATCATAATCAATAAGTTGGTGCATGATCCATAGGACTTGTGTACAACATCTTCCAACAGTTAGGTATTCTGCCTCAGTCGTTGATAGTGCAACACAATTTTGTTTCTTGCTGTGCTAAGATACTAATGCATTTTCTAGCAATTGACATGTCCCACTAGTACTTTTCCTATCAATATTGTCTCCTGCAAAATGAGCATCTGAAATTCCTCTCAAAGAGAAATTATTAGAGTGATCATACCATAGTCCTAACTCAGGAGTACCAATTAAATATATAATAATACGTTTAACAGCAGTAAGATGGGATTCCTTAGGAACCGACTGAAATATAGTAGATTTACATACACTAAACATAATATCTGATCGACTGGTAGTTAAATAAAGTAGAGATCCAATCATCCCTCTATGCATGGTTTCATCAACCATTTTTCCATCCCAAATTTTTTGATGAGCTTGGCTGATGAAAATCCCTTTAGGGGATTGCTTGATTTGAAGTCCAAGGAAGAAGGTCAATTCTCCCATCATGCTCATTTCATATTCTCCTTTCATGAAAAGAGCAAATTCTTCACAAAGAACAGAGTTAGGGCTGCCAAAGATAGTGTCATCTACTTAAATTTGACTAATAAGATTACCTGAATTGGATTGCTTAATAAAAAGGGTTGTATCGATACTACCTCATTTGAAACCTTGATTATAAGAAAAGAACTTAACCTTTCATACCATGCCCGAGGAGCTTGTTTGAGACCGTATAGGGCTTTAGTCAGCTTGTATACATGGTTTCAAAAAGTGGCATCTGCAATTCCAGGAGGTTGCTTCACGCATACTTCTTCAGAGATATAACCATTTAGTAATGCACTTTTAACATTCATTTGAAATAATTTGAATCCTTTGTGAGCAGCGAAGGCAAGTAGAATTCGGATGGATTCAAGTCTTGCCACATGTGCAAAGGTTTCATCATAGTCGATTCCTTCCTGTTGAGAGAAGCCTTGGGCCACCAGTCTTGCTTTATTTAGAACAACTTGACCAAATTCGTTCAATTTGTTTATGAAAACCCACTTAGTTCAGACGACAGAAGAATTTTGAGGCTTTTGAACTAATTCCCAGACTTTATTTCTTTCAAACTGATCTAATTCTTCTTTCATAACACTAATCCAATGAGAATCCTTCAGAGCTTCATCCACTTTCTTGGGATCAATTTGAGAAATGAGAGCAACATGAGATTTGTTCTTTTGAGATATCCTTGTAGTTATTCCCTCATGTGGATCTCCTATAATGAATTTGTGAGGATATCCTTCTTCATTCTTCCATTCATTTGGAGTATTTTCTAGAGACACTTTTTCTCTGATAGTCGACTGATCTGGTTGGGGTAGGTCAAGATCTTCTTGAGGAACTTGAGCTGGTTGAGTCTATAGATTAGCTGACTCATTTTGATGATCCTTACCTAAAATAATAGACTTTGGAGTAGAAGAGATTTCCTCATCTTCAGGAATATGTTTATTCCTTGGGCGAGGGTTAGTATCAACAAAAACAACATGAATATATTCTTCAATACATAAGGTTTTCTTATTATAAACTCTATATGCTCTACTTGAGGGAGAGAACCCAAGAAATATACCTTCATCACTCTTTGGATCAAACATACCCAGATTATCCTTCCCATTGTTATGAATGAAGCATTGGCATCCAAAAGGGTGGAAATAGCTGATGTTTGGTTTCTTACCATTCCACAGTTCATAAGGAGTCTTTTTGAGAATTGGACGAATAAGACATCTGTTAATGATGTGACATGTTGTACTCACAGCTTCTGCCCAGAAATGATGAGGTAGAGAGTTTTCCACGATCATGGTTCTTGCTATATCCTGCAAGGTTCTATTTTTACGCTCTACTACTCCATTTTGTTGAGGATATCTTGGTGATGAGAAATTATGAAAGATTCCTTGATCATTGCAGAAATTCTCAAAAGCTCTGCTTTCAAATTCTCCTCCATGATCACTTCTGATAGTGGAGATGTAGTATCCCTTTTCTCGTTGAACCTTCTTATAGAAAACTTCAAAATTCTTTAGAGCATCATCTTTATGACTAAGAAACATAACCCATGTAAATCTAGAGAAATCATCTACAATAACAAAAGCATATTTCTTACCTCCTATACTAGCCGTTCTAGTAGGTCCAAATAAATTCATATGCAGTAATTGAAGAGGTTTAGAGGTAGAAACAATGTTTTTGACTTTGAAAGAGGATCACGTTTGTTTTCCTAGTTGACATGCATCACAAATATGATCTTTTGAAAAACCTAGTTTTGGGAGACCAATAACAAGATCATGTTTAGAAAGTTTATGAATGGTATGCATGCTTGCATGGCAAAGTTTTCTATTCCAAACCCAGGGATTTTAAATCATAGAAGTAAGACAAATTTGATCCCCAAAGTTTTCTAAGTTTTGATATTATAGACATTTCTGTCCCTATTACTTGAGAGAATGATATTACCTGATTTGTCTTCTATAAACAAGCCATGTTTCTTAAAACGAACCTCATAATCATTGTCACACAGTTGACTGATGCTGAGAAGATTATAGGCAAGTTCATCAACTAAATAGACTTCATCTACATCACAGGTTGAACTTAAAGGAACTTTTCCAACACCAATAACATTTCCTTTGGATTTGTCACCAAAGGTAATTGTTCCTCCATCTAGCTTGGTGACTGATTTGAACAATTGTTTGTCTCCCGTCATATGTCTGGAACACGCGCTGTCGAGATACCATTTTCCTTTTCTATTCTTCTTGCGGTGTTCCTGCAAAACAAGATTACTCATTTTTAGGTACCCAAGCATGATTGGGTCCTGAATAGTTAGACTGTAGAGTGTTAGTTTGATTTGAAGATTTTGGTCTCCAGACCCATCTCCTGTTGTTTTTGAACCTGCAATGATTTGAGGTATGACCTCTTTTACCACACTAGGAGCAAGATGAGTTGTTAGAGTTACCAGAACCACTTCCAGCTCTAATTATGTTCCTGCAATTGTTAGTGCTATGGCCATTTTTACCACAAACGAAACAAGCGATTTTCTTTTTGTGATGAGCAGTCTAATTTGACTTGACTGGACTACGACTAGTGGTCCTTTGCAAGCCATTCAATTGAAGCTTGAGTTCATTTACTTCGTCTTGAAGCATATCACGTTCAATTTCGCACACTTCTAGTTTCAGGGCCCAGTCCTTCTTTTCTCTCTCTTGACTTTTCTGAGCTCATTTACTACTCTTTCTATGTCTACAAAAGCAATATCAACAAATTCTTGAAGTTCATAACAATTAGGGCACAAAGGAGTACGTAGCTCAATAGTTCCTTCATCTGATGGTGAGCGAAGTTTTCTTGAGTCGTATTCCTCATCGTTGTTGTCTGCCATTAGCCCAAGTTCCCCTGATTCTTCATTGTCACTTAGAGCCATGAAGCATATGTTAGCATTTTCCTCGTGATCAGATTCTTCCTCATCACTCCATGCTCCAAAAACTTTCTTCTTTTGCATATTTCTGCTAAGCTTCTTCTTTAATTCCGGACAGTCAGCTTGGATATGACCGAACTTTCAACATTCATAACATCTTCCATCATTTTTATCAGCTGTCACACCTCCTTTTTCCGACACGGGGTTGGATACAGGAGTTTTTCCCAATTTAAGTGACATTATGAGAATTTGGGATTTATTTATTAGTTTCAGAGTCGCCACCCGGACTTTTACGGTGTTCCGGGACACTATTTATTTTATTGAAATCCCAAACCAAGGAAATTTTGACTCTGTTTTGATTTGTCTGCGGCCAGAGATCTGAGTAAGGAATTCTGTTAACCCGGGAGAAGGTGTTAGGAATTCCCGCGTTCCCTGGTTTTAGCACGGTCGCTTAACTATTAATGTTTGGCCTAATTATCTAATTATTTACATGTTT